>VBSM01000937.1:2855337-2918041 GCA_008086735.1 Cheirogaleus medius | reverse complement strand
TTTTTTGGGTTTCTGCTTGATGTTAAAATGTTAACAACGTTGCTTCTACCAATCCATGAGCATAGGATGTTTTTCTGTTTGTTTGTTTCATCCATGATTTCTTTCATTGGTGTTTTGTAGTTGTCCTTGTAGAGATCTTTCACCTCCTTAGTTAAGTGTATTCCTAGGTATTTTATTTTCTTTGTAGCTATTGTAAATAGTATTGAGTCCTGATTTGACTCTCAGCTTAGCTGTTATTGGTAGATAGCAATGCTACTGATTCCTGTACATTGATTTTGTAACCTTAGACTTTGCTGAATTTATTTATTGATTCTAGGACTCTTTGGTGGAGTCTTTAGGGTTTTCTAGATACAAGATCATATTGTGAGCAGAACAAGACAAGGGTGCTCACTATCACCACTTCTATTCAACATAGTACTAGAAATCCTAGCCAGAGCAATCAGGGAAGAGAAAAAAAATAAAGGGCATCCAAATCAGAAAAGAAGAGCAAATTATCCCTGTTTGCTGACAATATAATCTGAAAATTTAGCTATATGTTAGAAGCCCAAGAGTAACCACCAAGAATAGTATGCAAAATATTTTTAAAAGTTTGAAATGTAGTTTAAATTGTTCAGTATAAAATATCCACTTAAAAAGAAGAGAGCACGTTGGAGGAAAGATTGGAAGAATTAGCATAAAAATGTTAAATGTGAGCACTTTGAATTTTTTTACTTTTCTGTTTTTAGCCTTTTTTATAGTGAAATGTAATGTTTTAAAAGTTAAATTATTATAAAAATCAAAAAAGGAGATAGTGAAGAAGGAACAGAGGAACAAAGTAGTAACAAGAAATCTGAAAAACAAAAAACAAAATAGAAAAGATAGATCTAACTGTACGAATAATAACATTAAATGGGAATGGATTAAACAATCAAATCAAAAGGCAGAGATTGTTAGCATGGATAAATAAGATACAAGTATATGCTGTCTATAAGAAATCACTGTAGATTCTAAGACACAAATAGGTTGAAAGTGAAAAGATGGAAAAAGATATCATATGCAAACAGTAACCAAAAGAGAACTTGGAGCTCCTACTAATATCAGAGAAAATTGACATAAGACAAAAAAACTATTACTACAGATAAAGAATGAAATTTTATAATAATAAAGGGTCAATCCATCAAGAAGACATAAGAATTATAAATATATATATATATAATACATAACAACAAAGCTCTAAAGTACATGAAACAGAGAAATAGTTCAGTAGTTATAATTGGAGAGTTCAATACCCTATTTTAAATAACAGAGAGAATTGATCTATTACATAACAAGACAGATCAGCATGAAAATGGAAGACTTGAATAGCACTGTAAAATAGCTAGACCTAACAGACATCTATCAAGCACTCCACCTGACAATAGCAGAACACAAAGTCTTCTCAAGTGAACATGAAACATTTTCCACAATAGACCATATAATAGGCCATAAGACAAGCCTTTTGTGCTGCAAATTATACAGTCAAGAAAGTGAAAATCCATCCTACAGAATGGGAGAACGTGTTTGTAAATCACGTATTTAATGAGGGACTTGTATGCAGGATATATTAATATAAAGAACTTTATAAACTAATAATAAAAAGCCAACCCAATTTAAAACTGGGCTGAGGATTTGAGCAGGTATTTCTCCAAAGAAGATAGGCAAATGAAAAGATGGTCAATATCGTTAGTCATCTGGAAAATGAAAACCAAGACCACAGTAAGCTACCATTTCATATCCAATAAGATGAGTTTAACAATAATAAATATTAATAAGATGGAAAATAACAAGTGTTGGTAAGAATGTTGGGAAATTGGAACTCTCATACACTGCTGGTGGGAATGTAAAATGGTGCAGCTGATTTGGAAAACACTGTGAGAGTTCCTCAAAAGGCTAAACATAGAGTCACCCTATGACAATTCACCTCTAGGTATAAAGGTATTAGCAATTTTATTCCTAGGTGTATATTTAAGAGTATTAAAAACATATATCCACACAAAAACCAGAACATGAATGTTCATGACTGCTTTATTAATATTTGCCAAAAGGCAGAAACAACCTGAATGTTCATGAACTGATGAATAGACAATAAAATGTGGTATAGCCATATAATGGGGTATTACCCACAAAAAGGAATGAAGTACTGATGCATACTGCAACATGGTTGAACCTTGAAAACATTGTGTGTGCTAAGTGAAGAAAGTCAGTCATGAATGACCACATATTGCATGACTCCATTTGTATGAAATGTCCAGAATAGGCCAATTCACATAGACAGACAGTGGATTGGGTTCACAGGGGCTGCAGGGAGGGAAGGATATGGGGGAAGTGACTACTAAGGGTATAGAATTTTATTTGTGGGTGATGAAAATATTCTGGAATTAGATAGTGGTGATTGTTGCATAACTTTGTAAATACACTAAAAATCACTGAATTGTACACTTTACATGGATGAACTTCATGTTATGTAAATTATATCTCAATAAAGGACACTTCCCCTCCTCCATATTCTTACCTCACTCTGTATTATTCTCATTTGTGAATTCCTTTCAAATTACATTTTGATAACTGTGTTACCTGTGATAAACTCAAGTCTGTAGCCTGCTCTTTCTCTGTTGCCACTTTTTTAATGGATGTGAAGACTTTAGTAAAAACAATGAGCTGGAGCAGATACAGAATATAGCAGTTTTATCTATGTGAATCTATAAAAGACCAGTTTCATGGTCAGAGGGACTTATCGTAGAAAATATGCGTCTTCTATTAGCATAAATTAGCTTTAGCATATCTTACTCTCAATTTTGATTTACATTTTGTAAAAGTTTGGTTTTTTCCCCTTCCAAGTCCCAAACAGTATCTTTAATTTTTTTTCAGCTTTAGCCACCACCCCTTGTTCAATCAAGGAATAAAAATGGAGTTTCAAAATATAATTACATTTGATTCCAGCATTCGTGTATAGATGTAATTAGTGTAAGTCAATCAGGATTTCCTAGTATTTACAACTAGTTGTTAGTTGCCAGGTTTTATTTTGGCCTTGTGTGATACATTGAAGGACTATTCCAATGGATCTATTAATAATTTCTAATTCTTGCTATTTGGTGGAAACTTAGGAAGGTTAATATACTTCGCTGTGCCTCAATTTCCTTATGTATCAAATGGAGATGATAACCTCTACCATTCAATATTGTGAGGAGGATACAGTATGACAATTGATATGAGAGCTTCTAAAATAAAACTCTGCACATAGATGGTGATAATGATGGTGGTAGTGGTGGTGGTGGAAACTTATGTTGTTACTCATTGCATATATATTACATGCCAGGCACTGTGCTCAACACCTGACATGGATTAGCTCACTTAATCCACACAACAAACTGGTAGGCAGCTATTGTGAATATCCCCATTTCATAGATGGGAAACTGTACTTGCTCAATAAGTATGACTGTAAGTACTACAGTGGTGGTGTGTGATGAGTCTTAGGCAAATTTTAGCTTCCTTCCTTTCCATGGGTATTTTTCCTCCCTTCGTCCAAGTCAGTTGTAGGTGTTCAGAGACTACTCTATTTTTATGTGTATAGCACACATGTTGGCAAATTGTGGCTAGGACATTTAAAGAAAGTGGGGGGAAAAACCCAGCAGCCCAGCATTTATTAGCCCCAAGAAAGATCTGTAGACCACTCTAGTCCTTATCAGACAGAATATTGTCCTTTTTAGCTTCCAAAATGTGTAGAAGGCAAAAATCACCACATTTCAGATGCATTATTTCCTCATTGCCTAAGAAGTATGGGGAATAAAGTATAGCTTTCCAGGGCTAAGAGGAAAAAAAAAGGAGAAAATCATATTATAGTCCTCTCCTAATTACTTATTTTTGGGGAGTTATTTTCAGCTGGCCTGGTTATGCTTCTTGTATGATAATGTTCCGTTCTCCTCCCCCTAGGCTACCAGCTCCCACCTGTTTCTTTGCCATACCTGCTTGTTCCCAGGAGAAAGCAGCTGAAGCTTCCAGAGGGTATCTGAGTGTAGTTTAGTTCCCTTTGCCAGAAACACACCAACCCAGTTTTCTGCAAGCTGTGTTCATTTGGTTTCTCATTGGTTCATTTATCCATTCATTCATCCAGGGATTCAACAAATATTTAACAAACACTAATTAGGGGCCAAGCCGTGTGCTGGGCACCGGAGATAGAACAGTGAACAAAACAAGTCTTGGCTATTCTTAAGGAACTGATAAAGACAAGTGAACCAGCAAACATCCTGGTCTGAAGGATAAGTGTCTGGTGTTCTGATCTCATGATCACAAAGTATCTAGCCTAAGTCTCATCTTCCTTGCAGAAATAGGGCCTAATTGAACCAAGTACTCAAGAATCAGTCATTTGGAAACTAAATCATGGATTCCTAGAAAACTAGTGCCAGGAGTGAGGCAGCAGAGTGGACTAAGCATGAAACATATAGTCAGAAGTTGTGGTATCTGGGCCAAGCTCTGTTGCTCACTGGCTGGCTTAGTCCCTTAGCTTCTCTGCCTTCTTTTGCTCTGTCTGGAAATGGAGTTAATGAAAATCTCTACTTGGCAGGGATGTTAGGAAGATTAAACAAGATACTGCTCAGTCACTCAATATCTCCCCTTATCCTGATATACTTAAAAGTATCTGAAATTATTTTATTTAACTTTTTGTGTGAGTGTTACATGCACTCCCCCTGCACCCCAATGGAAGCTCCCTTAAGATAGTCAGGGACTTTGTCTAACTTGTTTAATACTGTATCCCCAGACTATGGTGTCTTGCTTATGGTAGGTACTGAATATGACTTTAATGACAGAATGGATGATAATGAATGTGAATGCATTTTTAATTTATGAAATGTTGTACACATTATTTGTTGTTGTTAAAACTCTTAAATGAAAGATCCTCTAATCTAACCACCTTATTTTATAGATATCAGAAGGCAGTTTGGTGTATTATAAACAGTTCAAATTACAGCCCTTTCTACTGTAATTAGAGCTACTTTCTAGCTCCTCCATTTTAGACAAGTTACTTAACCTCCCTGAGATTCCCTTGACTCATCTGTTTGCCTCACTGAGTCATTGTGCAGATACCACAAGATAAGTGTATGTGAATATGCCTTATGTGCTTGAAGTGCTCTACAAATATGAGTTTCATAAGATGAAAAAACTGAGGGTCAGGGAAAAAAGTGACTGGTCCAAGGCCACACAGTGGGTTAGTGTCAAAATTTATAATGAAATCTCAGGCTCCCAACTTCCAGTCTAGTATACTAAGGCAGGTCGAAGAGCAGAACAGTGAAGGAATGTAGGCACTGACTAGGGATAAGCGAAAGCAGCCTCCCTCTGGCTGCTACTTGTCTCGTCATCATAATGGCAAAGAGGAACTCAGAAAGTACTGTGCCAGAGACCACATGATTACTTTGCAGAATCGAAAGAGCTTGTTTATCAAGTTGAACAATTTATCTTTGTTTATCTAACAATGACAGTTCCACCAGCTTCTTAGCACTTCACTTTTACCTAGTTCAAAAAGATGCCAAGTATGACACATTTTCCTTCTCAGGTTTTATCCTAGATTACATTTTGTCCACCTCTGTGTTTATCTGTAATATAGAGTGTAAGGTGAGGTAGGAGTATGGCAAGTGGCTATTCTCCATTTCTACTGAGGACAGAGGAAAAAAGTAATCTAATGGATATGGGTTAGATATGAGGAAGAACTTCATGACTGAAACATGAAAGATACTGTGATCAAATGGATATTGTGAAATCTTTGGCATTTTTTGAGAAAAGAAAGCGAGGTTGTCACTTGTCTGATATAGTTTAGTAGTGTCTTAATTTAGAACTCAAAAGTTGTTCATGGTCCATCTTGGTCTTCAAATTAAGATGCTCTTTGAGAGGTAGCATGGGTGTTTTCAAACTCTGGTCTGTGGCTTAAGAGTGAGGGGAGGAGGAAAGAAAGAGGAAGAAGAGTTGAGAGAAAGGTGCCCAGGAAGTGTCAGGGCTAGACACTAGAAATTCATCAATGAAGGCCACGTGGTAGATGGGAGCCAGACACATACATGGATTCGCTGTGATATAGGTGCTTTGAAAGTGGATGCACAAAAATATTCTATCTAGGGACACTGAGTCAGGAAGGGATTCATGGAATAGGCAGTCGCCTTTTAGGCTGAGACCTGAATTATGAGATGATGTTGCGAAGCAGATAGATGGTTGGGGGCAAGGTGAGGCCATTCAAATTGGAGGGAGCTGCAGGATAAGCAAAAGTGCAGAGGAATTAAATAGCAGGTGAGACTAGAGAACTGCAACAGGTTGGTACCACTGGAAGGTTATATGGAAAAGGTCGTGGAGGTGGTGAGATAAAGAGCTAGAAATAAGCTTTGCACACCCTGCTAGTGCTTTGACTTTGTATTCTGTAAGCGAAGATGTTTTCACTTGGTTATTCAATAAAAATACAGATCCTCAGGTCTCACTTGTACTTTCAGATTCAGAAGAGCCCAAACTAAGTCAGGGTGGTCTCAGTACTCCATATTGCTAATTCACTCTTCAGGGGATTCTAACTTATCAGTGAGTTAAGACCACTGCTATAAGCAGTAGGTGGTTATTGAAAGCTATTAGGGAGAGGAGATAGATACACAAGCAGATGTTTTAGATAGCATTCCTCTGAGGTCCTGTGTAATTTATGGACTGGAAAGGATCCAGCAGGAAGCAGAAAGACTTGAATAAGACAGTTTCAGTTATTTTGAAGGCGAGGCTGTATGTGTGTGTGCGTGTGTGTGTGTGTGTGTGTGTGTGTGTAGAGAGGAACTACTTAGGCAGTAAAATTAACAGATATTAGTCACTGATTGACTTATTGGATGGCAGTGGTAGGTGGGGTACATTAAGGAAGTGTATTACATTAAGTCCAGAATGACTCATAGTTTTCTGGGTTGAGTCATTGGGGATTGCCATCCGATGTGAGAAACTATATAGTCTAATAGTTGATCCTGGAGTCAGAGACTTGAGTTAAAATCTTGAAGTCACCGTTTACTGTCTATGGATCTTATGCAGAACACTTAAGGTTTTTGGACCTGAGTTCTCCTATAAAATGAGGATAATGATGTATACCTCATGCATTTGTTACAAAGATTAAATGAGATTGACATGTGTAGAGTGTAATATAGTAGCTGGGACATACAGGTGCCCAGTAAACATCAGCTGTTATTATGTGCTATATGTTGTGACGTGTACTGGAGTGAGATGGTGTACTTAGTTTCTGCCAATGACTGCTTTCCCCACAATCAAAATCAGTCTCTTATGTTTGGAGCAGGGCACTTTTCCCAAGTGTCAAGGTTAATACCTGGCCTTGTTTTGCCTTGGGCCAGGCCTCACTGTACATCTGTTTAAGAGATCATGATAAGCTCTGTTCCTGCTGATTATCTCAACGGGGCTGTTTTTCTAGCTTCTGTGGGTTCTTTGGGCCAACATGAAATGTCTAACCTTGGCTTTCTGGTGTGGATTGAGCTTGGAATCTCATCAGCATTTCATTGATACCCAAGTTGTGTCTGCTGACATGGTGCTATCTTCCTTCTTTGGGTTTCTGAAGCCCTCAGACACTTAGCTGAACATTTTTCACATTTCTTAAACTACATCATCTGTTTTTCCTGCCTCAGACAAAGTCACAAAAGGACTTTAAAGATAGGGTGAGTTTTTTCCTAGTGTTTTTATAAGTTTTGGGTAAGGGTGAATGGTGGCTGCTGCTTTTCTGTCTTAACCAGTAGTGTCTCACAGCAGAGGCAGCATGATGATTGCAGAGCTCACTGGACTGGGAGTCAGATGCCCTAGACTCTAGTCCCAAGGTGAAGCGGGGATGAGATGGAGAAAATGGAGAGAAATTGCCATTTATTTTGAGTGTGCCAGGCTCTTTCCCTTGTATTGTCTTCTGCATTTGTCACAATACCCTTTTGAGGCTAGAATGTTACTTTCCTGCTTTTGTAGGAAGCTGATGAGTGGTGAGGTTAAGTTCATCCTGCCTGTGCCCAGCATTAATATGGCTAGTGGTCAGTAATAGTGGGATTTGAACTCAAGTTTCTCTGCCCCAAAGCATTTGCTTTTCCTCTTGTGACACTGCAACTTACTATAAAACACCTTTAACTCTGAGTCTCTTTTGCCTTAACTGAGAAATGGGGATCTGTAACCCTTACTCTGAATGTCAGTGAGTCTCCTCAGACCAGACTTAGGATAGAAGACAAGGATATTTGTATTTTGGGCCCCTGATGTATTATAAGTGCTTCTTACAGCATCTGGCACATAGTAGGGCACTCAATAAATACTTAATTATCTCTTTTAAGTGAGAGGATATTTTCATAATGGATGAGATCCATTTTGGTGGCTGCTATACTGTTTAATGCTGTTATATCTTTTAAAAGGATCCTAGAGTATAGCTGAATGACTGTTTTATAATAGTTGTTATATAGATTTTTCACAGGTTGTCCATTCCAGATTCTAAGCCCTAGGAGAATCAAATATGCAAAATGTGACTAGAAATACTGTTCTACAACAGAACTATGGCATGGGAATCATAACACCTGGGTTCTGAGTCTCAGACTTGCTTCTGAATAACTGTTTCTCCTGCTCAAGTCTCCTTCCCTCTGGGCTTGAAATTTTTCCATGAACAATGATGAAGGAGCTGGGCTAGTTCATTGGGGTTCAGCCCTAATAGTACATTAAAATCATTTGGGGAGCTTTGAAAAACATGGATGCCTAGTCCGCACCCCATTTCAACTAGAATAGGGAATGCCAGGAGGGCCATTGGCATTTTAAGAAAGCTCCCTCATGAGTTATTTGCATAGCCAAAGGTGAGAAACACTGGACTAAATGATCTCTAAGGGTCATCCATCTTTGACAGTCAACAAGAGACAATACTATATAGTGTGGTGAATAAAGTATGGGCTTTGGAGTTAGCCAGGAATGTATTCAAATCCTAGCTCTGCTACTTAGTAGTGTGATCTTGAAGAAATCACTCAATGCCTCTGTACCTCTCGCTCTTCATTTATAAAATGGAGAAACACTATGTACCTTGCAGTAATAGTTGTAGGGATTAAGCACCTTTGCCAATGCTTAAGACATAGTAAGCCCTCAGTGAATAGTCTCTCTAGTATCAGAAGTTCAAATGGAGCATGTTCGGAAAAATATTGATTCAGTAAGATTTAACAGATAATTAAAATCAAGTTTTTTGTTTTGTTTTGTTTTTTGTTTTTTCACTTCCTGTTTTCTTGGCAATGGATTCCGGAAACAGAATGTGAAAACAGCTCTCAGCACTAAGATTTGGTGACGCTGCAGAAAGCAATCTGGCTAGTTCTTCCATGGCCAATTGGCTATGATGGCTAGGAGGCTATTGGAAAAATTTTGGCTCACAGAAGACAACAAATGTGGCCTGGGAAATGCAAGGACATGACAGTAATAAAGATTTGTCTGTTCAGCCTCATTTCTGAGAGTGATTCCAAGAGAAAAAGACAGATTTGTAATGTTGGTGGGATACACTGATAAAAACATTCTTGCTACCACCCCTCCAGCTGTCTTGGCATGTTTGTCAGTGATGTAAGCTACAGAATATGGAAATCACTAGTAGGGCTATAACTGCCTAATGCATAGTGACAAGTAATTGTTCTATTCATATTTGTGTGTTATACAAAGCTGTATCTATATGTCAGGTTTGAGATTTAAGTATGCTTTGGAGCCATGGACACCCCATTTGGTCTCTTAAATTGATTTCAGAGTAAATATTTGATGAATATCTAAAATGTCTAGTGTGATCTGTAATGGGACTGAGTACATGGTGGGCATTACCCCATAATACCTGCAGACAAAACAAATTTTCTCTTTGTATAGTAATCACCATCTTGGCTCTTTATCCAGCATTTCTCTTGCTACACTTTGCATTAACCATTTGTGTGCTTGGGTTAGCCCCAAACAGGTCATGAAGCTCCTTGATGAAAAAGGGGCTGTCTTTCTCATCTTTATATCCATAATTTAGCAGAACTATCACTTTGTAATTTATGAATTATTGAATGAAGGAGTTAATGGATGAATGAATAAATGAAGAGTATGAGTAATCTCTCTTCTCTCTTCCTTTATCATGGGGATTAGTGTGTATATATGGGGGGGATGATTTTTATATCACATTAAATATAACCTGACACTTGGAAGGTAAGACTTGCAGAATGGTGGAGTGAGGAACTCCATAAATCTATCCTTTCATAAAAGCAATGAAAACACTAGCAAAAATTATAAAAATTAACTTTTCCAGAACTCTGTAAAGGAAACAAAGGCTCACAACAATCTGAGGAGCACTTATTCAAGAAAAACTGCTGTAAGTCCTCTTATCACAATGGAAATAATTAGAAATTAGTAACAGAAGGAGATTTTGGAAATTGACAAACTTGTGGAATTAAACAACATGCTTCTAAATAAACAGTGGGTCAAAGAAAAAGTGAAAGGAAAATTAGGAAATACTTTAAGATGAATGAAAATGAAAATGCATCTTACCAAAATTTATGGTATACAGTTAAGCTAAAGAGAAATTTATAGCTTAAAGGGAAATTTATAGCTATAAATGTCTGTATTAACAAAGACAAAAGATCTCAAGACAAAAGATCTAACCTTCCACCTTAGGAAACTAGAAAAGGAAGAGCAAACTAAAAACAAAGAAAGCAGGAAGAACGTTTAATAAAAGATTAGAGAGGAAATAAATGAAATATAGAGTAGAAAAACATTAGAATCGATGATGTAAAAAATTGGTTCTTTGAAAAGATCAGCAAAATTGACAAACCTTTAGTCAGATTGACTAAGAAAAAAAGAGAGAAGATTCAAATTACCAAAATAAACAATGAAAGTGGGGACATCACTGCCTACCTTAGAAAATGTTTTAAAGGGATTAAAAGGGAATACTATGAAGAACTGCATGCCAAAAAATTAGATAAATCTATATGACATGGACAAATACCCAGAGAGACACAAACTTTCTAAACTGACTCATGAAGAAAGAAAAAATTTGAATAGGCCTATAACAAGTAAAGAGAGTAGATTAGTAATTCTTTAAGAAATTGCTCATGAAGAAAAGCCCAGGTCCAGATGTCTTCACGGATGAACTCTATCAAACATTTAAAGAGGTTTTCATACAAATCTTTCACAAATTCTTTCAAAAAATAGAAGAGGCAGGAACACTTGCCAGCTAATTCTGAGAGGTCAATGTTACCCTGTTAACAAAACCAAAGATATGACACAATAAGAAAACTACAGACCAATATCACTTTTGAATGTATTAATAGATAAATTTAAAAAACTCAACAAAATACTAGCAAACCAAATCCAGCAACAAATATTAATAAAAAGGATTATAAACAGTGACCAAGTGGGATTTATCTCAGGAATACAAGGTTGGTTTAACATCTGAAAATCAGCTAATATAATATACCATATTAAGATAATAAAGGACAACGGTGCCATGAGCATCTCAATAGATACAGAAAAAAACATTTGGCAAAAACCCAACACTTTTTCATGACTAAAACACTCAAAAAAACTAGAAAGAGGAGGGAACTTTTTAAATCTAATAGTGGAAATATGTGAAAAGCTTACAACTAACATCATACTTAATAGTGCAAGACTGAAGTTTTTTCCTATAAGATCAGGAACAAGATAAGAGTGTTCTCTCATTATTTCTATTCACTATTGTACTGGAGGTTCAAAACAAGGCAATTAGGCAAGAAAATAAGTAAAAGGTATCCAGATCAGAAAAGAAGTAAAATTATCTGTATTCACAGATGATCTTATATATATAGAAAATCCTAAGAAATCCACAGATTATTAGAAATAATAAACAGGTTCAGCAAAGTTGCAGAATACAAGATCGATGTGCAAAAATCAATTATATTTCTATACGCTGGCAATGAACAATCTGAAAATGAAATTAAGAAATCAGTTCATTCACAATATCATCAAAGTACCAGAATACTTACAAATAAATTTAATAAAATAAGTTCAAGACTGAAAACTACAAAACATTGTGGAAAGGAATTTATGATCTAAATAAATAGAAAAATATTCCATGTTTATGTACCAGAAGGCTTAATATTAAGACAGCAGTACTCCATAAAGATTGAAAGAAATCCCTATCAAAATCCTAGCTAACTTTGTAGCAGAAAATAAAAAGATGACCCTGAAATTGTTATTGACATACAAGGAACCTAAAATAGTCAAAATAATCTTGAGAAAGAAGAATAAAGTTCAAGGATTCACATTTCCTGATTCCAAACCTTATAACAGTGTGTGGTATTGACATAAAAATGCTAAGTGAAATAAGCAAGTTATAAATGAATAGAATATAATTGAGGATAAAAAAATAAACCTTTACATTTATGGTCAGCTGATTTTCAACAATGTTGCCAAAACTATTCAATGGGGGAAAAATAATCTTTTCACCAATGGAACAACTGGATATCCACATGCAAGTAATTGAAGTTGGACCACTTCAAACCTTCACAAAAATGATACCAAAATGTATCATAAACCTAAATGCTAGAGCTAAGGTGATAAATCTCAGAAGAAAATATATAGGAGTAAATCTCCGTGACTCTGCATTGGCAATGATTTCTTGAATATAACACCAAAAATCTAAGCAACCAAAGAAAAAATTGATAAATTGGACTTCATCAAATATGAAAATATTTGTGCTGCAAATGATACCATCAAGAAAATTAAATTCACCAGACATTGTAGCTCACGCCTATAATTCCAGCACTTTGAAAGAGTGAGGTGGGAGGATTGCTTGAGGCCGGGAGTGGGAGACCACTCTGGGCAACATAGCAAGACCCTGCATCTACAAACAAACAATAAATAAATTAGCTGGGCATGGGGTCATGCACCTGTAGTCCTTGCTACTCAAGAGGTTGAGGCAGGAGGATCACCTGAGCTCAGGAATTCAAGGCTACAGGGAGCCATGATTGTGCTACTGTACTCCAGCCTGGGCAACAGAGACCCTGTCTCTAAAAATAATAAAAATTAAAAACTAAAGTGAAAATTCAGTCCATATAATGAGAGAAAATATTTGCAAATCATGTATCTGATAAGGGTATTGAATCCAGAATATATAAAGAACTCTTAAAACTCAATAATTTTAAAAAACTCTATTTTAAAATGGATAAAGGATTTGACTAGACATTTCTCCATATAAGATATACAAATGAAAAAATGATCAACACCATTAATCATTAGGGAAACTCAGCTTAAGACCAAATTGAGATACCACTTCACACTGATTAGGATGGCTATAGTAGAAAAGGAAAAGTAACAAGTGTTGGCTTGTATGTAGAGAAATTGGAACCCTTATATTATACATAGCTGATAAAATATAAAATGGTGCATCCACTTTGGAAAATAGCCTAAAAGTTTCTTCAAATGATCCTATTTGACCTAGCAATTCCATTTCAAGATATATACTGAGGAGAAATGAAAACGTGTCCACACAAAAACCTGTATATAAATGCTCATTGCAGCATTATTTATAATAGTGAAAGAGTGTAAGAAACCAAAATGTCCAACTGGTGAATGGAAAAACAAAATGTGGTATATCCGTACAGTGGAATATTATCTGGCAATAATAGGAAATGAAGTACTGATACATACTACAACATGAATGAACTTTGAAAGCATGCTAAGTGAAATAAGCAAGTCACAAAAGACCATGTATTGCATTAATTGATTTACATTAAATATTCATAAAAGAAATATTTTTAGAGACAGAAAGGAAAGTAGTGTTACCAGGGTCTGGGAGAAGGGGGTAATGGGGAGTGGCTGCTAATGGAGTTGCTTTAGGGGTGATGAAATTGTTCTAAAATTAATCTGTTGGTAATAGATGTGAATATAATAAATGGATGAATTGTATCATATGTTAATTATATCTCAATAAAACTATATCAAACAACCTAATTAAATTAAAACCAGGTTATAACATAAATATTATATGTCCTTGGCAGTTTAGAACAGTGACAGAATGTGGATTGAGGGGGGATAGTCCCAGATATGAATTATGGTTTTGCCACTTACTCACTGTATGAACTTAGACCAGTCATTTGCTTTCTCTAAATCTCAGTTTGCATATCTGCAAAATAGAGGTAATTATACTACCTCAGAGGTAGCTTTCAGAACCTAGTTCATCTCTATCTCTCCTCTCTACAGTTATCACATGAGATTATTATAATAATGGCCATTTATTAAGTACTGTACCAGCAATGGTATGGGCTGCTTTACCTCCACAATCTTATTGAATCCTCATAGCAGTCTTAGGAGATCTATATTTCTTTATTCATTTTACATGTGAAGAAATAGAAGGCAAATGACTTTTTCAAGGTCATTCTGTTATCAGGTGGCAAGAGATGTGCATGAAAACCAGATCTTCTACCTATATGTCTTTCCACTTCAACCAAAGGAATCATTGAAGAGAATTGGAGAGCTATGAACTTAAGTAATGCTTTTAAAAGAAAACACTGATATCCTAATGAATGGATAGCTATCAAATTTCAAATCTCATGTTGGCAGTGGGGAAAGAAGCTACCTGTCATGTGCCTTTACTTCCGTAACTTTTCCACCAAAATCTTCCTTGTAACCACAAAGAAGTAGGCACAAGGGATCTATGAAGAGAGAATAATTTTGAACCCTCAGATTTTATCTTTAAAAGTTTGTAGGTATGTCATTATATTCCACATATGATTAATAAAAAATATTTTAACTTATTAATATGAAACATCAGGAAAAGTATTATACTCTATAAAGATGTTTGGTGATTTCCTAAACCCATTCTAGTTTGGAAAGGAGGTAGTATTAAAAGGATGTATAAGGTAATGGGTGAGGTGCGCACCACCTGACGGTTGGACACGCTTGAAGCTCTGGCACGGCGGGGTGTGGGAGGGGTGGCAGGGGCAATATATGTATCCCCAACAATACTTGTACCCCCATAATAAGAGGAAATAAAAATAAATAAATAAATAAATAAATGGATGTATAGGAAAGAAAGATACACTTTTACACATCTAGGTGCACTCTCTCTTTCACTCTCACTCTATCTCTATCTCTCTTCATTTATCTTTCTCTAAAAGCTGTGTATATCCAAGAAGGATGCTTTTATTATTTTTAGGATATTAGACATTTTCTTTTTTATGGTAAGACAAAACATTTAAGGCAACTAAAACTTACAATGCATCTGCCATGTGGCAGGCAAAGAGGGAAGGGCTTTACATGTGTTATTTAATGTAATTCTCACAGAAACCCTCTAGAGTAGAAAGTATTCCCAACTCTCCAGATGAGGCAAATGGAACTCAGAGAGCCTTAATGACTTTCCTCAAAATTCAGTGGTGTAGGCAGGATTCCATTCCAGGTCTGGCTGGCTCCAAAGCCCTGTTGAGTTGACATTCCCCTCCCAAGTAAGGAAGACTGGTCTGTGGCTTTTTCATTTCACCCTGGTTCCACAGCCATTGGGGGACTTGCTTAAATGAGTCAGACTCTTCAAGTTATTCCCAAGTCCTCCTTCCTAGAGAAAATTGGGCTGGAGGAGGGTGGAGCAGGGAGAGTAGGAGAGAGAAAAAGGGAGAGAGTTGGGAGGGAGAGAGAGGTTGAAGATCTCAGCTGGATGCTGAGAGTTCCTAAGCCCAACTTCCCCATAGTTGAACTGGCATTTACAGGTCAACAGTTTCTAGTAATCCATTTTTATTTAATTAATTGTGAAACTATTGAAAAATAGCAAGGGGTGTTCTGGTTCAGAAGCCTTCCATTGTATATGGCAGTGCTTTTGCTTCAGACTCAT
The DNA here is from genome assembly GCA_008086735.1 of Cheirogaleus medius. NCBI lineage: Eukaryota > Metazoa > Chordata > Mammalia > Primates > Cheirogaleidae > Cheirogaleus > Cheirogaleus medius. The sequence continues at coordinate 2,902,203 of VBSM01000937.1, read as the reverse complement.
AAAACCAAATGCCCTGCCTCGGGATAAGTGAGCATGTAAACCAGGGTAGGTGGGAAGAAACACAATGTCACATGTAAATTCTGCACTTGTTCTCAAAGCAAAACTCTACTGTATTTGCAATTGGAATGTTATTTAGTGGATATTTAAAACTCCTGAGGTTTTTCTTTTATTATGTGTTGTTATAGTCATATAAAAGAATGCATGTAACATATAAATTATACAGCATGAACACTGTAAAATGAACACTCATGAGCCCTGATTACTGACATTAACAATACCATTGCATCAATCCTACTAGAATGCAAGCTCTGTGAGGGCATGGATTTTTGTCCGTTTTGTTCACCACTGTATCTCCAGGACCTAGAATGGTGCCTGATATGTAATAGGAGTTTAATAAATATTTTTAAATAAATGCATAAATAAATCCTTTATCCTCATATCATCACCCCCAGCCTCACCTCAGAGGTAACCACTATCCTATATTTGGGGTTTATCATTCCCTCACATTTTGATGGGTTTTCATATATACATTCCCAAATAACATATTGTTTGCTTTTGCTTCTTTTTGAACTTTATGTGATGGAATCATATTGTATGTATGCTATTATAAATTATGAATTATGTCTTCTATACAACATTAGCATGTCACATTCACCTATGTGTAGCTCTATTCCATTCCTTGTTATTGCTGAATTGTATTTTATTGGATAAGTGTGCCATAATTTATTCATTCTTTCTCTTGTCAGTGGATGTTTATCATTTCTGATTTTATAAACAAAACTGCTATCACCATTCCTGTATATGCCTCCTGGTACACATGTGAATAAGTTTCTCTAGGATATAAACCTAGGATAGAAACTGTAGTTAGAATGTTCATTTCCAATACCCAAAAGTCAGTCCATGAGTCAGAACTGCAGTGTGCCCTCTGTCCACACTAGGTCAGAATCAGTGAGAGTGCTATCCAAAATATTTCACCAGAGACAGGCGGAGGGGAAAGGGTGACAGGTCTGGTGAGACTAAGAGTTATTATCTCAGGCCTCTAGTCAAACTGGGTTGTGATTAGTAAAAGTCCAGATTCTGAAATCTCCTTCATTATTTCTCTTCCTCCTCTTCCTCCATTAGAGCTATTTTTGTACAAAATGCACTTTAGTAAACTCACATATAATAAACAAAATGTTGATGAGTTTTTTCAGTCATTCATTGATTATAAATTTGACTAATTAAAGCTATTTTAATTGTATGTTAAATGTTCATATGGATTAAAATTTTTCCTATTAAGAACACTTAACATGATATCTGCCCCCATAACAAAATTTTAAGTGCACAATACTGTATCATTAACTATAGGCATGATGTTACACAGCAGATCTCTAGAACTTATTCATTTTCCTTAACTGAAACTTTATACCCATTGAACAGCAAGTCCTCATTTCCATTTTTTAAAAGCCCTTTACAAAAGGACCTCTTATTTACTTTCTGTTTATTTCCATTTTGTTTATCTGATATTTATTTCATAACCATATCAGAATAATTATCATTTATCATCATCTGATTTACCCATACATACCTTTGTGTCTTTCAAAAAATAATCCTTTCTTTGAGGTGCTCCCTCATCTGTAGCAGTCTGCACTCTACTTATTATATCATTTGTTATGTTATTTCATAGTTGTTTACTTTCTATTTTTCTTCTCTACTAGATGGTAGTTGCTTAGAGGTAAGGACAGTATCTCAGTCATCACTATATCCCCAGCACCTATTCCTATGTCTGGTCTACAGGGTTAGGTGCTAAGAGTTGAGTTGAACGAATATACTTTATCTCACTTTCATTTTCATAACTTGGTCTGTCAATGATTAAGATTGACACTTTGAAGTCAGACTTACCTAGGATGGAATCCTGGAATTTCCAATTACTAGATGTCTGATCTTGGACAAGTTTACTCAATTGTTCTGAGCATCAGTTTCCTCTTCTGTAATATAGGGATGATACAGAGCTACTTGGCAGGGTTATTAGGAAAATTAAATGAGGTGATGTATATGAAATGGCCTGGCACATAGAGTGCCTAAATATGTCTTTCTGATTTTATTTGAACTGTTGGCGCTAGTTACAGAAGTCAAAAAAGTGGGGAGAGGAGGAAGATCCTTGTGAAAAATTGCTGCTTCTTCTCACTGTTTCAGGACTGAGGATGGGGGTCACTGCTTTCACCCAAGGAAATGACAATTTTAACCAAAAGAATGATATTCTTAACATTTAGCTGAATTGTATATTGGAAGCTAGCTCCTTTCCTGTGGAACTTATAGCCCTGCTAGCCTTGATTTGGTGGACAGACTACTACTGGCTTTCCAGTTAGGGTAGGAGATGGAAAGCTTTTGGGGAGAAAAGATAGGCCACCAAAGCCATCCACTGAGTCTGCATATCAGCAGAACTTTTCAAGTGCTTTCTGTTGTACTTGGGACTGGAATAAAGGCTAATATTTGTGTCTTAAAGATAAAGTGCTTGTAAAGTGTTGCCTGAGTGAAAGCTTTCTTTGCTCTTGCCATGTCAGGGCTGCTCACTTGGGGTTGAGGGAAGGATATATACTTTCACGCTTTCTTGGATTCTCATGACTGGGCTGAGCATGATAATCAAAGGGCCATTGGTAGAAAGTAAGCATGAGTAGCAAGAAGACAATGGGGTAGTGGAAACTGTGTTGGACTTAGAGTCTTTGGAGTCAGATAGTCCTGGGCTTGATGTCCAATTGTCCTGGACTTCTCCTCTCTGAGTCTTACTTTTTTCATCTGTACAATGGATATAATAATTAGAAGATAAGCTTGTCTCACAGAGTTGTTGTGAGGTGTTGAAATCACCCAACACAACAAACAGGATCCCATTATGGCTTATTTCCCTTTTCTCTTTAGTAAGCAACAATAAAATATAGCAGTTGCATCCCTGTGGGTGAGGGTATAGGTGATTGTCATCTATCTAAGGCAGATTAACCCAGGACATCACTTATGTTTTCTTTGACGCTTAGGCATAGGACATAGGAAAGTCAAAAGTTGACCTTTGGGTCATAAGAACCATGTTCCATTTGTTCAAACTTGAATCAATTACCTAATTGATTAATGGGAAACTGATAATTACCCTTCCATGAAGGTTTTAGGATTGGCTTTCTGGTCCTTCCCCTTAACATCCATCTGGAAGAACTCAGGCATACATCTTTTTGGAGACAGACAAACAGACCAGGTGACTTCTGAAACTCCATCCTTGCCCAAGGAACAAATGAGTCTTTTAATGGCTATGTGTTGTTGAAGATAGCCTAAAAGATGTCCAGCATCACTGTGCATCATTTCTCAACAAAAGCCTCAAACATAGGGATTCTGCTACTTTATGTTGTTGAATGGTGGCGAGGGGATGTCCATGTGATCTAGAGAGACTCCTAAGGAAAGGGAGGGAATGGGGAAAAAAGACCAATGAAAACTGGTATAATAGTACTAATCATGATCCTTCACTTGTGTATTCATTCCAAGGGCCTTTTATCCCATATATTATTTCTAATATTTCTGCCACCCACTGACATGCATTGCATTGCTTTTTTTGTCTTTCCAGTTTGGAGACTGCCAGGGACCATGTTTTGCCCATAGACTATTACTTTCCACCCCAGAAGACCTGCCTGATCTGTGGGGATGAAGCTTCTGGCTGTCACTATGGAGCTCTCACTTGTGGAAGCTGCAAGGTCTTCTTCAAAAGAGCTGCTGAAGGTAAAGGGTCTTGCACACTCCTTTCTATTTCCCTTTCTCCTTTATTTTCCAGAGAGAAACACCAACCTTCCAGGGCTCAGGATTTTATCATCTCAGAGACAAGGTCATTGAAAGGGCCCTGTTAAAGAACCTATGAGCCCAAAGAAGCAAATTTGCAGACTTGCTGGCCCTCTGGCTTCAACAGCCTTGGTTGTATAGGCAGTGTAGGCAGTGAAGGTGGTCCCAGCTGGTGCTTGGGGCTCGGTGAGTCCTAGAAATGAAAGACAATTAATGATTTGAAAAGATTTAATTTTCTTCCTGCTCGTTTTCCACTCTGCTGCCTAGTGAGGGGAAACAATGTCCTTACTAGAGAGGTTAGAAGTGGAGAAACCCCAACTGAGTCCCCAGCCTCTTCTGTGTGTTGAATATGAGACTGTTCCTTAGCAAAGTCTTCCTGGCCTCAGCACCAGAGGAGAGTGTTCTCACTATTCATCAGACCATCAGTCTCTGCACCTGATCCCTTCTGCTTCTGCCTCCTTGGTCCTATCTTAGCATTAATAGTTTTCTGGTAAGAATCCAGAGTGAAGAAACAGTTTTATTTTCCTCTCCAAAGACCTGCTCTCAGGGCCTGCCCATTGGTCCAGAACCTTAAGCTAAGTAGCATCTTATATCTGGCTAAGTGGGCTCAAGCCCTGGTTCCTTAGTCTTATTTAGATTAGAACAACTCATATTTGCTCAGCACCCAGAGATGCTCAGCCTACACTCTACAGTAGGAACTCCTATTTCCAGATGTCTTATACATGTTAGTCTCTCTTTCCTTCCTAACTACCCTGGGATTAAGCCTCCTATTCATCCACTTCACTCCCTACCCTGTACTGAAGGCTTCCTTCTAAAGGAACATTGTGAGTAGCCCCTAGACAGAGATACTCTACTCTGGAACCAGACCTAGTTGTTAAACACCAACATTCGCCCCTGCCCCCATTTTCCACAAGGGAGGTACTTCCTGCCAAAGCCTTTTTCCTTCCCTCTCACTGACCTGGAAGTGTTAAGTTCCAAGACAGAACAAAAACAGAGAACCTTTTATTGCTTAAGGGCTACAAACCTGGAGGACAGTCTTAAAAGATAGGAATGTAGGGCCACATCATTCACCAGGAATGCGCTAGACTCACCAGACAATGGCAGAAGCACCAGAGAGTTTGCGGCAAAAAGGTAGAAAGTGGGTGTCCTTTAACTGGCCTCCTCATTGATAGCCAATCATAATGAGTCTAGTTTCATCATTTTGGCTGGGTGTCAGGAATACCTATGAAACAGAAAGCTGTTGTGTTGTTTTATTCCAGTCTCCCAAGCAGTGAGGAGGCAACTAGCATTTGATATCACCGAAAACATACTGCATGTTCCACTCATACCCCCAAGTGACCCATTGCTACTGTTCACGATGGGCTAGTATGAAGTCTACAGCCTCAGCACCTGGGTCTAGGCAGTTTGGAAAGAGCCTGAGAGCAGTGCCTTCCTTTCTTCAAAGTGCTCACTAAAGGATGGCTGTCAGAAAAGGAAGTAAGGAGCAGCTCCAGGGACTTCAGATCACCCCATCTCCCCCAATCAGACCCTGCTCCATACCCTGTAGTCCAGTAGGCCCTGTATGTAAAGCAGGGAATGAACCTCAACACTCATCTAGAGCTAGTGTGTCAGCAAGCCCAGCTCCACAGGCCATATCAGAAGGGAAAGGAGTTCAAGTTAGCAAGCGAACAAGCAAATTCAATAGTCAGATAGATTAGATTATACTTGATACTGCCTCTGGGTTTTAAAAATCTGGATCAACAAATTTATGTTTGCAGAAAATGGGAAATAATCAACCACATTGTGAAAGGGAAGATTTTGCTGTCATATCGTACATTCCACGTGGGAGCTTTCCGCAGAAGTTAGGGCTGAAGGAGGGAGGAAGGCAGGCAGCAGCGGGGCAACTGGCAGGGCTGCCTGTGAAGAGCTCTGCAATGACATGGATTCTGGACCATTTGAGAACAGAGAAGAGAAGATATGGCAGGGGGAGGGAATCACCCAACTTACAGAACACACAGAAGTCCAGCAAGGTCTTGAAATGCTCCAGAGCCTAGAGTCATTTAAGTTAGGGAAACTCAGTGATATTTTCTTTGAGAGAATGAGTTTCTGTGGGCTCATGGGACCAAATGCTCTTGATTGCTTAAAGTATGAAAAATTACCAATGTATTTCTTGCAAAGCCATGAAGAAGGAACCTTCTGAGCCCCTTGCTTACTTTAAAATATAGACCCCAGATTCTAGTCTTGAGCCCTTTTAGGGCAGGAGAAGGAAGTTTATGAAATACACACACACACACACACACACAAAAGCAAAAACAATTATCGATGTTTTCTTTCTCCTCCCATCTGTAACGCTAGGTGGCTTGATTTTACTGCCATCATTATCCCTATTTGAAGGCAGAGGGCTGTCTTATTACCCAAAGACAACACTTATTGATTTGGGTTTTTTTCCATTTTTACAATGCGTCTTTATCGCCCAAATGGCCTTTCTGAAAGTGGTTCTGAATCTGCCTTGTTGAAATTTGGAATTGCACCTGTGTTGGACAGAGTAGGAGCACAAATCTTTCTCTCCCTCATTTGTCTGTTGTCAGTTAACTCAGACTGAGTATTCAGAATGTTGATGATCACTTTATTCATAGTTTCAGAAATCTCTAGACTGGGCACAAGTACAAGATTTAATGCCTAACATGTAAGACAGAAATCTATTTCTATCTTTGGTGGTTCATAAAGCATGAGGCTTTAATGCTATCATTGGTGCAGGGCTCAGCACAGAGTCAATTGTAATCTCGCCAGGTTTTCTTGTGGAGGAGGGTGAGTAGGATAGAGCCCCACATTTTCTCATTGTCAGTAATGCTAAGGGGTTAGAGTGAGGGTGAGGCTGGGCAAGGAAGAGTCTGCATATTTTTCAGCGAAAAAGTAATGGTAGTAGGCTGTGGGGATAGAAATCACTAAAATCTGGTTGAGGAAAAGTTAGTGAAAGAGTGTGTGTGTGTGTTTGAAGGGATGATCTATGTGTTAGAAACAAGCATGAGGAGAAACAGCTGGCTTGAGGGATGTGTAGGATGAGTGGGAAGGTGAAGGGGATGTTGAATGCTACCTAAGAGGCCAGGAAGTCAAAGGAAAGCAATGCCCATACATAGGGGTAAAGGCTCAGACAGATTTAGTTGTGCAGCCTTAGATTAGAAATTTTGCCCTTTGGACCTCAGTTTTCCCTGTTTGTAAAACAGGGGAGTTGAACTAGATGTTTCTAAAATGCCCTTCCAGCTGACACTTTTTGTGACAGTTCTACAGATTACAGACATCATCACCATTATTTCAGCAAACACACATGCATTTATACCTGTATGCACTTTTGGTTTTGCCTTCCTAGAAGATGACAAATCTCAGATCCTAATCAATTAAAAATCAATCTTCAGGTGGGGAGAAAGCTAGCTGAGAGAGTACACTATGGGTGACCTGGGTTAAAACCCAGGACTCTGAGATTCTCCTTGGTGACCATGGCTGGGTAACTTCCTTTCTTTTCCATTTTGTCATCTGGAAAATCAGGATATGAATCTCCATTTCTACCTCATCATGTTTCAAAGAGGGTTAATTAATCCATCATGTGCATTATGTGCTCAAGAATTTACTATTTTTCAGACATTTTCTAGTAAAACATCGGAGATTGTATGTCCATTTGTTTTGTACACATGGAGCACTGTTTGGTACACATCATAAAATTGAAACTGTAGTTTACATTCTGAACTCAAAGAATTACACCATCCTCACTGATGTTTACAATAGGTCCCAATTTAGTTTCCTTGGCAAATTTTATATAAGTATGGCTTTGATTGTCTCGCCCTAGGATTTTGTGAGGGAAGAAATGTAAGTGAACCCTCATTGAACTCCTGTCCTTTAAATCCATTCTTTCCCACCTCAGCTCATGTGGAATTGAATGTTACCTCTTGCTTGGAGTCTTACAGAGAGTTTTTGGTGCATGTCAGTGTCCTCTTCACTCCCTGACTTTTCGAGTAACATTTCCCAGGGGCAAATTAACATTGCTAGGACGATCTGAGAGCAGCTTCAACAAAGCCTTGATCAGGTATCTTTGGCCAAGGAGTTGACTGATCCTGACTTTGCGAGTCCTAGAGATCTTTTCACAAAGCTCCTCTTATCTTTCTGTCTCTGGTTTCCTTAAATGTGTTATCCTGACTTCAGACTAGGGGTTGGTAAACTTTTTTCTGTAAGGGGTCAGGTAGTAAATATTTTAGGCTTTGCAGATCATATGTTCTCCATCTCAACTACTCAATTCTGTCTTTGTAGTATGAAAGCAGCCATAGATAATATGTAAACTAATGGGTGTGGCTATGTTCCAGTAAAACTTTATAGGCACTAAAATTTGAATGTTATTTAATTTTCACATTCTATTAAATACTGTTTTTCTTTTGTAGGTCTAGTAGAATTCGGCTGTGAATCCATCTGGCCCAGGGCTTTTTTTGTTGAAAGATTTTTTTTTATTACTGTTTCAATCTCGCTACTCATTATTGGTCTGTTCAGGATTTTTATTTCTTCCTGATTCAGGATTGGGTGGTTGTGTGTTTTTAAGAATTTATCCATTTCCTCTAGGTTTTCTAGTTTGTGTAGAGGTTTTCATAGGCACATAGTAGGCACAGATGATATTTTGTATTTCTATAGTATGAGTTGTAATGTCTCTTTTTTCATTTCTGATTGAGCTTATTTGAGTCCTTTCTCTTCTATTTCTGGTTAATCTGCCTAGTAGTCTATCAATTTTATTTGTCTTTTCAAAGAACCAACTTTATTTATTTATTTATTTTTTATTTCAGCATATTATGGGGGTACAAATATTACGGTTACATATATTGCCCATGCCCCCCCCACGCATGACCATCCCCCAAATGTTGCACATCGCACTCATTATGTTTGTATATACCCATCCCCTCCTCCCACCTCCCACCCGCCCGACACCCGACAAATGTTATTCCTATATGTCCACTTAGGTGTTGATCCGTTAATACCAATTTGCTGGTGAGTACATGTGAAGAACCAACTTTTTGTTTTGTTGATCCTTTGTACCGTTTCTCTGGTTTCCATTTTGTTTAGTTCTGCTCTGAACTTTGTTATTTCTTTCCTTTTGCTAGCTTTGGGTTCAGTTTGTTCTTCTTTTTCTATTAATAGTTCCTTCAGGTGTGACATTAGATTGTTAATTCGTGGTCTTTCTGTCTTTTTGATGTAAGCATTTAAGGCTATGAACTTTCCCCTTAGCACTGCTTTTTCTGTATCCCATAGATTTTGGAAGCTTGTATAGCCTTTGCCATTCAATTTGGAAAATTTTTTTATTTCCATCTTGATTTCATCAATAACCCAAGGATTGTTCAGAAGCAGGTTGTTTAATTTCCATATATTTGTGTAGTTTTTAGAGTTCCTCTTGAAATTGATTTCTAGTTTGATTCTACTGTAGTCTAAGAAGATACATGTTATGAATACAAGTTTTCTAAATTTGCTGAGACTTGTTTTGTATCCTAACATATGATCTGTCTTAGAAAATGTCCCATGTACTGATGAGAAGAATGTATATTCTGCAGTTTTGGGGTAGAATGTTCTGTAATTGTCTGTTAGGTCCATTTTTTCTAGAGTCCCATTTAAGTATAGTTTCTTTGTTGATTTTCTGCCTCGATGATCTGTCTAGCTCTAAAAGTGCAGTGTTAAAGGCCCTGGCTATTATGATGTTGCTGTTTATTTCTTTCCTTAAATATAGTAGAATTTGCTTTATGAATCTGGGAGCTCCTGTGTTAGGTGCCTATATATTTAAGGTTATGATATTTTCTTGTTAAATTGATCCCTTTATCATTATGTAATGATCATCTTTATCTTTTTTTTTTACTGTTCGTGATTTAAAGTCTATTTTATCTGCTATGAGAATAGCTACTCCTGATTGCTTTTAGTTTCCATTTGCATGGAATATTTATTTCCACTCTTTTACCTTTAGTCTATGAGAATCTTTGCGAGTTAAATGGGTTTCTTGGAGGCAGTGTATATTTGGCTTGTGTTTTTTTAATCCATTGAGCCAATCTACATCTTTTAAGAAGGGCATTAAGACCATTCACACTCAATGTTATTGGTATGTGCGATACTGTTCTGGTCATCATTTTGATTGTTACCCAATTGCTTTGTTCTCTCCCTTGTGTTACTGTTTTATAAGAGCTGTGAGTTTTAACTTTTGGGTGTTTTTACACTGGTGTGTATCAATTGTTCTGTTCCATGTATAGAACACTTTTAAGCATTTCTTGTGGGGCAAGTCTAGTGGTGACAAATTCCCTTAGTGTTTTGTTGTCTGGGAAAGACTTAATTTTTTTAAACCATTTAAAAGCATAAAAATTATTCTCAGCTCTTAGGACTGGATTTGGCTTGTGGACTATAGTTTGTTTACCTGTTCTTCAGATCATCACTCCTGCACTTGCAAATCTGTATAGTAAATTTTATTCTTTCCAGTCTCCTGGTATCTTAGTAACTCTCTAGATTATCTAATTTTTAAAATTCTTCCCCATTGGCCAAAGTTTGCACATCTTGCTTATACAGAATACCTTGTCTAGTGACCTCTTGGTCCTAAACTTTTACACTAAACAGGAGAAAAAAATAAATCTAGAAATGCTGGAAGAGGACACCTTTTTTCCTGATGATCTAGTAGATCACTCCCCCTTGCAATACCCAGAGGAGAAATTTAAAACACTTCATACATTTTCTAGACATTTGTACTATAAGCATATGGATAACTATGAAATATATATGAATGAATTTTGCTGGATGCCACTTATATTCCACAGGTGTTCATGCTCCTTCGCTGTCTTTTCATAGCTAGGCATATGCTTTCAGCATTTCAAGGAGGCTATAGGGGTAAAGACTCAGACAGATTTAGCTGGTATTTAGTGAAATCATTATACCTCCTGGCCAGACTAGTGTCTATTTCTACAGAGCACCTCATAAGAACAGTAATATCCTCATGCATAACTGAGTGCATATTACATGCAGAATATTGGATTGACATATTCAAGATACAGAGCCTATAGTCTAGTGATCATAATGTAGCTAACTTTAAATCTCTTCAGTAGATGAAAGGTCACCATATCCACTCTCCATTTTAACTTCACAACCACCTGAGACAGAGGGCAAGTTCATTCTCTTGGTTTTACGAAATATGAGCAAACTGAGGCTTTGCCCATTAATCTACAGGTGATATAGCTGGAATTTGAATCCATGTCTTCTGGGGTCAAAAAAAGCATTCACTCTGCTACACCACACCTGCCCCCCAAATATAAAAATATACTAGAAATAAAGGGCAAACAATAAAGTCAACAGTGAAGAGGAACAACCAAGTCAAATATGAGAGAAGAAGTTGAGAAAGACATAAACACTGTGGGGAGATACTGAGGAGCCGCTGAATAGCACTAACATCACAAGGAGTTTGTCTTCCTAAGAAAGCCCCCAAAACTTAAAACAGCCTGTACTTCATCAGTAACATTTTTCATTAGAAATAGCGAGGGACATATTGGCCATAGTCCTTCTACCAACTCATACTCTTCAGAGGGAAAGTTCTGATTTGATAAAAACAGGCCTGGTAGTCCTTCATTCACACAACCATAGAACAGGAGGCACAACTTAACACCTGCGCTCATGAGACTTTTGCTAAAGGAAGAGCTCAGAGACAGGATGTATGGAAATAAATGGTAGACTCATGGTTCCTTGGCTTTCTGCATGCCACAGAGTGTTTTCCATGGTGCCAAGAGAAAGAGAAATTGATTTCCCTCCTCTTTGTTATCTGAAAACAGAATATTGTCTTTTCAGACAGAACTGAAACGTCACAGAGACAACGTTTTGTTTTCCTCTATCACAGTTCTAAAATTCCATTCTTCTTTCCTCTCCTGGGAAAGTTCATTGTGTGGATGAACCTTGATTTCCTTATGGTATCTGGATGTGGACCCTGGAGACTGGCCTTCTCACAATTTTGTAAGGTAGATAAGCTCATTCCTACAGATCACAAGCTTGTTTACTTTCAGGACAGTTGATTTAGTCACAGGTTCTTTAATGAAGAGGTTTAAAAGATTTCTAGTGCTCAGAATCACAGGATCTTTAAATGGTGATAACCTCTTAAGATGTGGAGAAAGAGAACTTAGACATCTAAAAATCTGGTGAAGCCATTTCATAGAAGAGGAAACTGAGGCCCAGAGAGAGGAAATGACTTTTACAGATTTGTTTTACATGTAAATGGAAGAAATGAGGGCCTCCTTACCATTTCTTGTTTCCCATCTGAGGGACTCACCTACCTCAAAGACAATCAGAAGAGCTACAGAAGTTGTTAGCTTGAACCCCCCAAGAATTATGTGAAGCAGCATAGAAACATTTAGCACAGCCCTTGGCTCCCCAAAGTGCTCAGTCCTTGTTAGTCCTCTCTGACTCTGCCACTGCGTGAGATCATCTTCTGTAACTATACACATCTTTTCTCCTAGCAGAGGAATGAGTAATAACAGTAGTCTGTGGTGGGAGGGCTCTGTAAGACATTTCTTGGTGTGAGAATTCTTACAAGTTTTTTGTGTGTGTGTGTACGTGCATGAGATGACTTTTTTTAGGGAGAGTTTTCATAACTTTCATGTGGTTCCCGGAGGCTGTATAACCCAGAGAAGATTATAGAACACTGGTCTAGTCTTTGATAAGGACTTTATAGACTCATAAGGGAGTATCCTGAATACAATGATATCCAACATGGCTATTTGATGATTGACACTTTTCCCACATAGCATACATTTATTCAATAGTCCATGCTTATTGTGTACACTGGACCTCTACCAGGCACAGAGATAAGAGATATGAGATAACAACAAAAAATATTTATTGAGCGCTCAATATGCATTAGATGTGTTATAGACATTTTCTCATTCGATCCTCACAACAACCCTATGATATATTATTACCCTCAATTTACAAATGGGGGAACTGAGGCACAGAAGAAATAAGCGATTTACCCAAAGTCATACAACTAGTCAGTGACTGTGGGGTGAATATGACACACAGCTATAACATAACAAAGTGAGGTCAGTGCTGTACTGTAAGTTAAGGGCACAGTCCCCTGAGCAAACAGAATGAGAGAATGAGTTATTGTACCTGGAAATTTTGGGAAGACTTCACAGAAGAGTTAAGAATTGCTCTAGGTCTTGAGGGATGCATAAGAGTTTGCCAGGTACAAAAAAGTAGGAAGAGAACTTTAGGAAGTGAGAACAGATTGAGCAAAGACAGGGTGGTGTGAAAGCAGAAGACTTGTTTAGAGAACACTATGGAATCTGTAGGTCATTGTGGAGAACCTTGTCAGATGCAGCAAACATTTTGGCAGGCCTTCAGTTGGCCTTTTGTGCCTGGCTCCCTCCCCATGCTGAACTGTTCATAGCTGCCCTACACTAGTCTCTGGGCTTTTTGGAAACAGGCTACTATCCAGGTAGTAGAACAAGATGCAGTGCAAAAGCACCAGATGGAAATCTGGCTTTGCCACCAACTTACCACACGGCCTTAGGCATGTTTCCTTCCCTCTCTGCACGTTAAAATCTCTATCTTAACAATAAAATGGTTGGACTATACAATCTTGAAGATTTTAGCAAAATTTTCAGTATTGTTATAAATATATAACAATAATAATTCAATCTTCAATATTGTTATAAATATATAACAATCTACATCTTCAACAATAATTTTTAATAGTAAATATCTAAAATATTATAGATACTCCAGATGTGTTCATTGGCCAGTTGTTCACTTTGTATGCATCATCCTTGGGAAACAGGCAGACCTTAGTTCAATCCTTAGGTCCAAGACTTACTAGATCATATAACTTCTCGAGCAAATCACTTAATTTCTCTGTGCCTCTGTGAGGATAATAATAGCTCACAGGGCTATTGTAAGAACTAAATGATGTTTAATACAGCTCCTGGTGCCTAATACGTTTTGGCTCCTTCTCCTGGAGTGAAGCATTGATCATAGACACACATATACTTATGGTGTTCCCTGGAGAAGCAGAAAGGAAAGATGAGAGATGGTACCCATGGTAGATCCCTGAGTAAGAGACCTAAGATTGGTGTGAGATTCCCAGCCAAGCACTTCTCTTCAGTGTTACTTAATTAGGGACCCAAAAGGCCAGTTGTATTTGTATGATAATACAGCAAAGGTTAATCCCTTCCTCTTTCCTCTTTGCCTTCCAGGACACTGTGAATAAGATTCACCAGTCAGCTCAGCCAGCACGTGTTCATTGCCTCTCTTGGCTTCCAGGATTTGATCTTGAAGGTGTCAGAGCTGTCTGTGTATCTTTTTCCCCAACAGGATGGGTCTGGCCTCCCCAGCAAATTTAAGTCCCAAGCCACAGGCCAGAAGAAAAGCTAACAAAAGTCATAAATTATCCTCCATATTCTTCAGCCATTAGTTTCTCTTGTCCAGCCAGAGGCGTGTCTGGAAGTATACTGAGGCCAGATTCAATAGAAACCTGAGCCAACACCTGTGTAAATAATTTTTAAGGCTTCTTTTCCTGAAGCCGGATGGATATTTTTAAAACCAAGCCAGATTATCTTTTATCTAGAGTACTGTCTCCTACATTCCTAGTGCTTTGGACCTCTTGGAGGAATGTGGTTTGGTTGCAGTGATACTGTTTTGTTTGTCTATTTTAGGGGGAGGGGAATTTCTTTCAAAATCAGGGTAATGTCTTGGTATGGCCTATAACTCTACCGTGTTTAAAATGAAACTCTGGCAATGTACTGGAATTCATTCTGCTTCCCATAGATTGGCTTTATATCCCTTCATACCCACCCATTCTCCAATTTTGACCCTTTTAAAAAGCAGCCAACCAAACCCGGCAGGTATGTACTGCTTATCTCTGACTCCTACATGAACCACCTTCAGCTATAGTCCAAATCCCATGTGAGGAGAGTGAGTTAAGACTCTGCCAAGGGCCCTCAGGGCCCATCAATAAGCGGGTATCCAGTCCTTGAGGTCCTTTAGCTATGCCCAGATTCCAAGTACAGACAGGGTTGGTACTTCATTTGTGTTGCTTATGACTAAATTCCACCTACTTCCCACTCTCCTGCATGGTCTCTTCCATCACACAACCTGTGTAGCCTCCTTGGCTCCCCTAGAAACCCCTATGTAGCCCATGACACTTGGAAAGAGTTTTCTGTCTCTTTTGCAACTTGACAAGGACTAGCCAGCAAGTTTCAGATTATGGGTGCATGGGAGCAGAAATGGGGTAGGAAACAAAAGAAATGGGTGTGAAGATGTGGAATGACTTCTCACCTACCTAGTGAGTCCTACAGAGATATTCAAGATCTCTCTACCCAGCAGTCTTACTGATGTAGGGATAAAAGACTTGATCTTGAGTCCAGTATTTGTTAACTATGTGACCTTGGGAAAGTGATATCACTTCTGAGGCTTAGTTTTCTTATCTGTAAAATGGGGATAATGATGACCACCCCCAGAGAATTTATAAGAACAACATAAGATAAGGCAACTTGAAATTTCCTAGCATAATGCCAGATTTTTGAAAAAATCTACAGGCATAGTCCTCCCCTCCTTTTCCAGGCTGAGGAGCAACCCTGACCAAGGCCAGCACAGTTCGAAGGGCCTATCCCTATCAGCAGCTGTTGAAGCCTTAACAACAACAGCAATAAGAAACAATGATGATGATGGTGATGATGATGATAGTCATAGCTTCCAAAGTTACTGAACATTTTTTGTGTTAGGCACTACACTAAGTACTTACTTAATCCTCACAACAACCCTATAAGGTAGTTGATAGTCTTACCACTACGCTTATTTTACAAATGAGGAAACTGAGGCACAGAAGACTGAGAAAAAAGGAAGACAGCTAATTCACCTCAGTTCCAAAACACCAAGTATATGTTATATGTCATGCCTTGTGCTGGGTGCTGAGGAGAGAAAGGTGAGTAAAGCATAGTTTCAGTCCAGTGGGAGCAAACAACAGCACACACTGAGGCAGGTATATTCCAGGTCTTCTGCTTGATTCTGGGAACTCAGTGATGAATGAGACAAGTCCTTCTCTCAAAGATATCAGAGTTTCGTGGCAGATACTGATGTGGAAACAAAAATTAAATACTTCTATGATAAGAGAGATAAGTACAAAATGGGGAGGTAGGGGCAAGATGGTGGATGAGAAAAACTGTCAGCCAGACTGTCTCTGCAAGAAAGACAGATTTTAGAAGAAAGTGAAAAAAAATAAACAGGCAAACAAACATAAATCAGATGAGGGTCGGAAGAAAAGGTGCCTGAAACTACAGAAGACTCCATGGGAAAAAGTTGCAGGGGAGAACTGGAAAGAGAAAGGACCCCGAGAGGCTTGGAGACTAGCAACCAGGGTAGGTGGAGCAGTTAACTTTCCCCAGCCTT
This sequence comes from Cheirogaleus medius, assembly GCA_008086735.1. Taxonomy (NCBI): domain Eukaryota; kingdom Metazoa; phylum Chordata; class Mammalia; order Primates; family Cheirogaleidae; genus Cheirogaleus; species Cheirogaleus medius. The sequence continues at coordinate 2,886,006 of VBSM01000937.1, read as the reverse complement.
GCATCTCAGACTGCTGATAGGCTCCTGAGCAGTTGCAGAGACCTGCAAAGCTTCTGCACAGTCAAGGAAACTGTCACGAGAGCAAACAGACAACCTACAGAATGGGAGAAAATATTCACATGCTACACATCCAATAAAGGGCTGATAACTAGAATCTATTTAGAACTCAGGAAAATCAGCAAGAAAAAATCAAACAACCCTATCAAAAAGTGGGCAAAGGACATGAACAGAAAATTGTCAAAAGAAGACAGAATAATGGCCAACAAACATAAGAAAAAATGCTCAACATCTCTAATCAACAGGGAAATGCAAATCAAAACCAAAATGAGATATCATTTATTTCCAGTGAGAATGGCCTTTATCAGAAAGTCTCAAAACAATAAATGTTGGCTTGGATGCGGAGAGATAGGAACACTCCTACACTGTTGGTGGGACTGCAAACTAGTTCAACCTCTGTGGAAAGCAATTTGGAGATACCTTAAAGGGATACAAGTAGAACTACCATTTCATCCAGCAATCCCATTACTGGGCATCTACCCAAAAGAACAAAAGTCACTCTATAAAAAAGACATCTGCACTAGAATGTTTATAGCAGCACAATTCACAATTGCAAAGATGTGGAAACAACCCAAGTGCCCATCAATACATCAGTGAATTAATAAAATGTGGTATATGTACACCATGGAGTTCTACTGATGCACAAAAAACAATGGTGATATAGCACCTCTCGTATTTTCCTGGATAGAGCTGGAGCCCATTCTACTAAGTGAAGTATCCCAAGAATGGAAAAACAAGCACCACATGTACTCACCAGCAAATTGGTATTAACTGATCAACACTTAAGTGCATATACAGAAATAATATTCATCAGGTGTTGGGCCGATGGGCAGGGGGAGCAGGGTATGGATATATTCACACCTAATGAGTGCAAACAATCTGGGGGATGGACATACTTGAAGCTCTGATTCGGGTGGGGCAAGGGCAATATACGTAACCTAACCATTTGTACCCCGTTAATATGCTGAAATTAAAAAAGTAAAAAGAAAAAAAAGGAAACAAACAAACAAACTGGGAGAGAGATTATGTAGCAACTGATTGGTTTAAATCAAAGCCCAAAAGAAACAACATTATTGAGAATTGTAGAGAAATTAATTGATTTAAATCAAAGCCCAAAAGAACGAGTGGCTTTTAAATTTTATTTTAGCTCAGTTGATATTTTTTCATTTTTTTATTCTATCCCTAAAATGGATGATCATTATTTGTTTCCCATTCAAGGATACCAGAATACTTCAAGAGGCTATACTACAACATAGTCAAACTATTTCTTTATCCCAATGCATGCCCACACTTTCCCCCTTCCTCACCTTTACTGAGGCTTTTCTGCCTCAAGTGCTTTTTTTTCCATATTCTTAAGTCCTACCTTCTTTCAATGCTCCACTCAAATGCTTCCTTCTCCATGAAGCTTCTACCCCATCGAAAGGTACCCTACTGTCTCCTATACTCCCATAGCACTTCATGGGTGTCTCTCTGTGGTTCTTACCACCTTCTGTTTTATCTTTCAGTAATGCACTTACTAATCTTTTTCCTCCACTATGCTCAGCTCGTTAGTGGAATATTCTCTTTGCTGAAACCAGGATTTTATTTTAAACACGTTAAAAACGTCTTCTGGCATGCATTGTGTCTGGTGAGATTCACCTTTTAATCTTGAACATGTGTAATGACATCACCTATCTGGAGGTTTACACTTTCTACTAGTGGCTTTTTAAAAAGCCCACCACCCTAGCACATCCTGACACTACCCTAACACAACAACGGATTAAAATATATCCTCATTACCTTCAGGCCTACCCCTCATGCATGCATAATTTATAGAATCTTCGTTTTATTTTGTTTTTTTCTCATGCCTCTATTGTTGCAGGTTTAGATTGTTTCCATGTACATAGGTCGTATTCATGTACATTACTTTTTTCTTTTTAAATTTTCCTTAGGATCATTATCCATCAGTGGAAATACTGGGTCAAAACCAGGGCTCAAGGGTGGGAGCATGGTACCATGGACAGCCAATCATGTGTTATGACTTTAAGAATTTATGAAAGGCCCTTCTACCTGAAAGTATCTTGTTATCCATGATCTGTTACAATGTCTGAAACTCCCACCACATGTGGAATTGTTTTGGAAAGCTTTGCCTCCTGGGATGCATTCAGCCATCATCAGGGGATAATATTGGGCATTAGATTGTCGTTATGTCACTTAGCAAGGCTCTGGAGGAATTGGAACACCAATATCACATTTTGAAAGGGGTAAGGGATTCAGGACAGGTTCTGAAGAGGAGGTTCTTATCCAGAATAGGAAGGCTTATTAGATAGAGCATCAAAGCCGCAAGCTCTGAGGAGCCAGGGTCAAATGAAAGCATTGAGCACTTGTTAAGATGAAAGAACAGAAGGGGAAGAGGGAAGCAGAGGAAGGGATTATAGAGAGAAATGAACAGCTTTCACCCATTTATTAATAACTTGGAACTGTGTTTGGCTGGTGAGCACAACAGAAGCAGCAAGATCACTTTATTATTTTTACTGATTTTTTTTCCAACAAGATCTTGCTATGATGCCCAGACTGAAGTGTGTGGCTCTTCATAGATGCGACCATAGCGCACTGTAGCCTCGAACTTCTGGGCTCAAGAGATCCTCCCGCCTCAGCCTCCTTAGTAACTGAGACTACAGGTGCTCAGCAAGCACTTTAAACTAGGTAGAGATGTTTGAGTTCTGAGCAACTAATAGTTGGCTTTAGATAGATTTGTGGGGGTCAAGTCTTGAGGGAACATCCTGGTCCAGCTTCTTTGTCAGCTTCTTTGGATGTCAGAAAACCAGCAGAGGAAGGAGAACTCAGGGCAGCATGGCAGACTCAGCACACATAAGTAGGTTCTCACCAGTCATCAGATGTGATTACGACTACTGATATGGGACAAAAGCTAGTTGTCCCTTCTGTGTGATGGGCAGACCTTTAGGAATGGTAGGTGCATGTGGGAAATTGGAAGGAGGCAGGTGATTATATTTAACAATTGGTTGACTTCACTGATGAGGTTTGGGGATTATGGCTTCCACATACTCATGTTTTCTTCTTTGAGTGGAGACTGAGTTCTATTGCAGAACTGTAAGTTCTATGTAGAAAAAAATATATGCCTCCTGTGTTAGAATAGAAAATAGAACTCCGTAGGAGAACAAACTGAAAATACAGTGCAGGAAATAAAAATAGGATTCTATACCTTAGAATCCCATATAAAACAATCAAGAGCTTTCTTTGAGCATTAGATGCTTTCATGTAAGGTGACTGACTCTTTTTTGGCCATGTCAACTTGGCCCGGTCTTCACTTGGTAGCCTTTCTTCTTCTTTGTTAACCCATCCATTATGCTCCTATGGGGTGCTAGGGAAATGCCAATAATGTACACACATATCCAATAATAAGAAAGTCACTCTCTACTAGCAAGCCCTTCTATGATGCTGTGAGCATTTGACACCCATTTTTCTAGTAACATCAGTGAGTGACTTGATCCATCCTTGGAGCAGAATGTGATCGATATATTGCCTCAAGGAGGCCCTCACTGTTCTAGGAGATAAAACTACAAGTTTGCTGACTCACACCTGGGAATATGTACAGAGAAGTGATCCTGCAGATAAGCCTTCCTCTAACAAGCTTCAGAGATTTTTAAAGCAGTTAAGATGTGGTAGAAGGAAAGGGCACTTGGAGTCAGAAAATCTACTTATTAGCTTTGGGCCTTAGGAAATTCACTTGACCTCTCTAAGCCTCAGTTTCTTCATCTATATAGTGGAAATAGTATAATGGCTGAAAAGCTCAAAGGAGATAATGCTTGTGAAAACATTGTGTAAATTAAAAAGTGTCATATGATTATTAGTTTCTAGATTCTAGGAGGTCTCCTTACCATTGTACAAGACAATCATGTCTATTTTTAAATTAATAATTATTTCCCTCTGACCACCCCAGAACCCCTGCAAAGTTTCCTATAGGAGAAACAGCTTTACTCAAGCTTCAAAAACCACTTCATTATTTTCTCTGTACACACCTTATTAATACATAAGGCCCATCTCCTCCAATCTGCGATCACACCAGAATGATTACCTCTTTGATATATCTCCCAGGGTTTCTCAATGTAAATTTTATATATCCCCCAAAAATAGTCTATTGCAGAGATAACCTCCAAATTGAATGATAATATGTCTGATCACTTTTGCATGATGCAAAAATAGACAGTTATATAGTTTATAGAAATAATTATTGTCTTCCAGCAAGTGAATAGCAGTGAGAAAATGATCAAGACAGACCATGGGAAGTGCCTTTCCACTGTAACTCAACTTTGAGTCTTAGTTGCAAGGTTACTAAACACCTGTGCAGATAAGTTGCAGGGTTTATGGCAAAAGCAAATATTGATCCAAGAGCAAGCCTTTGTTTCATTGTCTAATGTTTTTAATCCCCAGCAGACATGATTTTGAACTAGCATTTGGCAATGGGACAGTTTCCTAAATTGCTGTATGCAATTCGAGGAAGAAAGGTGATATTGCTGGAATGAATTTATTTGTTGTAACCTATAAATATATGGACTTTTTCAATCCCGTCACCCTCAAAACTTTATCTGGTTTCTCCAATGGGGCTCTGTCCCCTGCCTTTAATATGCTTGCTTTGAGTTCATAAATGGACATTCCTGCCTGGCTGACACATGAACTTTGTGAAATTGTTTCCACAGTCTTTTACTTTCTTTGTTTACTCTTGATACCCAAGCTGCCAGAGACAGTAATGTCTATGGTGGGCTGACACTGAGGTGACAGCAAGCTGAGCTTTGTTCTCTGGCCCCCGCTGACCCATTCCAATTGTCATCGAAGGAGCTCCAACCAGCATTCCGCAGAGTGGCCTCACCAAACTCACTGAGCCTGAAGGAAAACCAGGATTCAAACAGCCGTTATGAGGAGAAAGAGTGAGACTTAGAGTTTTCAAAACTAGGGTACTCTCTCTGTTGATTTCTTTTTACTCCAGAAAGATACTACTACTATATATTCTTCAGGAAAATATTGAAACCACATGATCTTCCAGGACCTGGGCTGCTTCTTTAAGAAGCACGTTACAGAGAGCTCTCTTGGCCAACAACATATTAAAAGATCAATCGATCCATCAATTAATCATTCATCCATTCAAATAATATTGAGAATTTTCAATGTGCCAGACAGTGAGACTACAGAAAGGAATATTTCTTACTCTTGTCTCTTTTGCAATCTAATGAGCAAGATAGCCACTCTTTCAATGTATAGTGACTTATAACATTTCATACACTGCTGGATATTTTCACATGGTAATAACACAAAGGAAAGAATGAAAAGTGGACAGAGGTCAGGGGAATAAGAACTGAGTATGAATATAGCCACTCTCAAGGCTCCATTTTGACATACTGGGATTGCAGTTTCAAAGGGCTATTTTGAAATCCCCTCCCATGGCACTGCAGATAATAGAATCTTGCTGTCACTAGCAGAGAGAAAATGAGTAATAGAATGAAATGAATGAAATGAGAAATTGGGAAGAGTTAGAGTTCATTTTCTTTTAGCAAAGAGTCTACTTTATGAACCGTGGCAGACAAAAACCACCACTAGACAAAAGAAGGCTAGACATGTGACCTCTGGCAAGTCACTGAGGCTCTCTGGACTTCTGCTTCTGTATCTGTAAAGCTGCTAATGGGACTTGCCCTTTCTACTTAATGGGTATGTTGTGAGATGATGCATGGGAAGGGATTTGCCAATGGCAACATATCTTACAAATGTATGAGATTGTTAATAGGACCTTATAAAGGTAGACCTGCCTTCATTCATGACCTGGAATGTCACTAAAAGTCTCTGCATGCTTTTAAATTAGACCATTTATGTTAGAATTTATAAACCATTCTTGATTTCTTTTTCTGATTCCTCTCTCCGAGACTAAAAATTATTGGCATCAAAAGGCACTCTAGGATTTTTAAAAAATTGGATGTAATTTATATACCACAATAGTCACTCTTTTACACTATACAATTCCATGGTTTTTGGTATTTTCAAGAAGTTGCACAAACAGCACCACTATCTAATTTCAGGTGGTTTTACATCACCTCTAAAAATACTCCTATATTCATTAGCACTTACTGCCAATTTCCCTCTCTTCCCAGCCCCTGGTAATGCTAATCTACTTTCTGTCTCTATAAATTTGTCAATTCTGGACATTTCATATAAGTGAAACAATGTAATATGTGGTATTTTCTATGTGGATCCTTTCATTTAGCATAATGTTCATTCATGTTGTAGCATGTACCAGTACTTCATTCATTTTTCTGGCTGAATAATATTCCATTGTGTGAATATGCTACATTTTGTTTATCTGTTCATTGGCTGATGTGCGTTGGGTTGTTTGCAGCCTTTGTCTATTATTAATTCTTCCATTAATACTGACCATTTATGTGCAAGTTTTTATATGGACATATGTTTTCATTCTCTTGTTTTGTTCCTAGGAGTGAGTTGCTGGGTCATGTAATAACTCCACCTTTAACTTTTTGAGGAATTGCCAAATTATTTTCTTTAGTGACTGCAATATTGTACATTCCCCATGAGCAATGTATGAGACTTGTAATTCCTTTACATCCTTGTCAACACATATTGTTTTCTGTTTCTATCATTATTATTATTATAGCCATCCCAGTGGATGTTAAATGGTGATATTTCATTACAGTTTTGATTAGCATTTCACTAATGGTTAATGGTGTTGTGCTTCTTTTCATGTGTTTCTTGCTCATATGTGTATCTTCTATGGAGAAATAACTATTAACATTCTTTGTCCATGTTTTAATTGGGTTAGCTGTCCTTTTCATTATTGAGTTGTGTGTGTCCTTTATGACCTCTGGATACAAGTGTCTTACTAGATACATAATTTGCAAACATTTTCTCCCATTCTGTAAGTTGTCTTTTCATTTTTTGATGGTGTCCATTAAAGATCAAAATCTTTAATTTTGATGGCTCTTAAATTACTTATTTTTTTCCTCTTATTGTTTATAGTTTGGTGTCATATCTAGGAATCACTTGCCTAATCCAAGGTCACAGAGATTTATACCTATGCTTCTTCTGAGATTTTTATAGTTTTAACTGTTACATTAGGGTCTGTGATTCATTTTGAGTTTATTTTTATATATGATGCAAGGTAGGGCTGCAACTGCATTCTTTTGCATATGGATATCCTGCTGTCCCAGCATCATTTGTTGAAAAGAGCATTGTTTATAGAGTTGTCTTGGTATCCTTGGTTGAGAAACTATCTATCATAAATATATGACTTTATGTCTGGACTCTCAACTCTATTCTACTGATCATTATGTCTATCCTTATGCAACTACTATTCTGCCTTGGTTATTGCTGCTTTGTAGTAAGATTTGAAATTGGGAAGTGTGAGTCCTCCTAATTTGTCCTTCCTTTTCAAAATAGTCTAGGCTATTTGGGGACCCTTGTGTTTCCATATGAATTTTAAGATCAGCTTGTCAATTTTAGGAAAAAATGACAGCTGTTTTTTATAGAGATTACATTGGATATGTAGGTCAGTTTGGGGAGTATTGTCATCTTAACAATATAAAATCTTCAAATCCATGAATACAGGATGCCTTTCTATTTATTCTGGTGTTCTTTAATTTATTTCAATTCTATTCTATAGTTTTCATTGTGTAAGTCTTGCATTTCTTTTGTTAAATTTATGCCCAAGTATTTTATTCTTTTTGATGCTATTATAAATTGGGTTGCTTTCTTAATATCATTTTGGATTATTAACTGCTAGTCTATAGAAGCGCACTTAATATTTGTATATTGATCTAGTATACTGTAACCTTACTGTACTCGTTTATTAGCTCTAATAGTTATTTTGTGTGTTTTTTGGAATTTTCTTTATACAAGATAATGTCATCTGCAAGTAGAGATAGTTTGACTTCTTCCTTTCCAATCTGATCACTTTTATTTCTTTTGCTTGCCTAACCACCCTGGCTAGAACCTCTACTACAATGTTGAATAGAAATGGTGAGAACAGATATCTTGCATTACTCTGTTCTTAGGAGGAAAACTTTCAGTCTTTCACCATTAAGTGTGCAGTTAGCTGTGGGTTTTTCATAGATGCCCATGACCTGGCTGGAGAAGTTTCTCCTACTCCTAGTTTGTTGAAGTACTCATGGTTTGCTGGTGCTGCTGTTTGTTGTTGTTTTCTTGTTAGTGAGTTTGTAGAACGAAATCCAGATCCTAGGAATATGTCAGAGCTTTCCAAATCCCTCCATGAATATCATTTCCTGTCTTCTCCTTTTAAGTCTTTTCTTTAGCTATTGTTTGCCTCAGTTGTTATCCACCAACTCAGCCAGTCTAGATGTTCAACATTTGCCTCCGATTATCTTCTACAAACAGGGGAAAAACTGTTTACACTGAGCAAGCTCCAAGTCAGGGTAAATAAACACAGCCTTCAGAATGGAGTCTTCCAGGGAACCACTAGATAGGTCAAATAATGAAAAAGAGGTTTTAAAGGAGTCCAACCTCATTCTGCCCCCACCAGTGGCTACCAAGATGTTGGTTTTAATGGCTACTGTGGAGCTGGAGAGGGGAGATGGGCGACAGGGCAAGTTAAAATGCCACAAAGCTTCTTCCCCTCCTCCACCTCCATACATTAAAATAGATATTCCTCAAAATAGGGATTTTTGATTCTTTGCTCACTAATATATATGCCACTAGGCACCTAGAACCCTGCCTGGCATAGAGTAGATATTTAATAGGAATTTATTGAATGAATGAATGAATTCATGAAAGAATGAGTTTCTTAATTCTACCTAGATTTTTCTTAATATCTTGTCTGTTTTATAGGTATGGAAAGCAGTGTTTAGCATAGATTCTGGCACTTAGTAGGTGTTGAGTAATTTTTCATTGAATGGCATAATAAATATTATGCCCATTTCTAACCATCTATTTATCCAGTATTGTCAGGTAAACGGAATGTTCTACATACATGAACTTTCCCAAATAACTGATCTCCAGAAGATTTGGCTTTAATAATTTTATGTTTCTCTTAATGCAATAGGTGAAATGGCTTTCATGCCTTCCAGAGCTCAATAGTGACAGTAATTTAACATTTTTGTTGATATTTGAGAAGTTATGAAAAAATGATAAGAATAAGAGCCAAAACACCTGGATGCGGTAATAGGTAATAACTTCATCATCTCTTATTTAACTGTGTGAGCTTAAGCAATTCTGTCAACTATCCTGAGCCTTAGTTTTATCATAGGTAAAATGATAATAATAACTACCTCTAATGGCCCATAGATTAGTGGAGGGTTCAAAGAAGATAACTCACAGGAACACTATAAGTTGTAAGGCTATCCACAAATGCAAGTGATATAAATATTTATGATTTGGGAAGGTAATATATATGAACTATTTCTTATGAGTACGTGTTTAGGAAACAGAGAAGGGGCACACTCAATGTGAGAGTGGCTAAGGCTGAATAACATCAGTATTGCTGTCGGTACTTGAACATAATCTTACATCCCTGATGTTTGAGAGGGGCCTTTTTCAAACTGGAACTTTGCAAGTCTTTTTGCTCTGGATTGTTAAAAATTATTGATATCTTACTTGTTTTGGACCCAAGGATGACTCTTCCTGTTTCCAAGAAAATCTCTGGTGCCCTTGTGCTGAACATGTTCTCTCAAATACCTAGGGACCCTTGGGACAGTGAAAAAATAACAGATGAAGGCAGACCTGTTTGTCAGCTGATGTTCCTCAGGTTGGCCAGGATGGGGGTTTTTTTGTGTGTTTTTGCTTTTTTTTTTTTAATCAAGGAAAACCTAGCAACATGTACATTTCCCTTCTACTGACCTTCTAAATCACAAATGAAAAGGAGTCATTTTAATGACATGTATATTATAGATGAATTTTAATCTGCTACCCATGAGAGGTTTCTTATTTTGTCAGTGATCATTATTTTTGTTCATAAATCAGTTGATATCAACATTTTTGGTAAGAATTCTTTTACAGAACTCAAGTGCATGGCAGGCACATACATTATCTTTATGGCAAATGGATGGTGTAGGTGAACCTTTCTCCATGGGTGCAGTCTCCCTGCCTCCTTAGGCTCTTATGGTTGGAAAGAAAAGCCTAGGAGTGCTTTAACTAAAGCACTCAGCATACCAACAATGCCCAACTAGTTTACAGATGGCATTTTTTTGGTCACGCCTATTGGTCAGTTCCTGCAACTGGTCTAACAGGTAGTAATCACCAAAGGGCAGGCCAAAACAGGGTTAGGGAAGGGAACAGTCAAACCTGTTTGGCTATCTTAAGGTAGTTGTAAAAAGAAAAACGTTTTTATTTTTTTTAGTAGAAAAGAAAAAGAAAAATGGTTAGAGTCAGTGTGTTTCATCAAGGCTGCTTGACTATTTAGGAGGTTTTGATGACCAACGAATCAATTTCGCAGCCTGTGTCATGTGCCAATCTTGACTCTTTCCAACCTCCGTGCATTTTTAAATATATCATCCCCTCTGCCTGGAATGCCCTATCAATACTTTGTTTTCCTAGCAAAATTCTTTGTTTCCATCAAGATCACTCCTGTGAAATACAACTTCTCCTAACTCTTCTTTAATCTTAGGAGTTTAGTATTTGCTAGCTGTTAGCATTTCTCTTACTGTACAGATTATTATCATTCTATTATTTTGTTTTCAGATGACATTTTATAACAGCTGCTATCCTCTTTTGCCCAATTCTTTATACATCATCTACATCCTGTCTTTAAAAATTCATTCATCTATTCCTCTGTTTCTATATTTCTCTCAGTATTTAGTGAAGGCTTGTGTGTGCCAGACATTGTGTTAATTGCTTTCCATACATATTTCATTTAAATATTATGGCAGATCTATGTATTATTATCTTTATTTTACAACAGGCCAAACTAAGGTCAAGGGAAATTGAGTAAGTTGCTCCAAGTTGCAGCTAGTAAGAGGCAGAGCAAAGATTTGAATACAAATATGTCAAACTATAATACCCCATTTCTTCCTAACTATGCTATACTGGCTCTACTCTCTTTCTATAGTTTCCACTGAGTCCTCTATGAATGTTCTATCTCAATCTTTGGGTACCTTTGTGGGATTCTCCTGAAATCAGAAAGGAATTTTGGCCTCATAGTTCTTTGGGTCCATCACAGTGTGATTCTCTAAGGGGAACTCACTCACAACAGTCTTTGGGAGAGACTTGGAGAAGGTGACTATGAAATAATTGGGATGCAGGCTCATATCCACCTCCCCCAGTCAACAGTGCTTCTACCCTCAATGGGTGGATAGGCACTGGGCTCAGCATTGCCTATCCTGTCACTATCTCCTCCAGCTTTTCTGGAAGCTGTCACACAACTCAATATTTCCTTAATGGGGCCCACGGTTGGGTTTTTCTTTCTAAATTCTCTTCTCTTCTCTTCTCCTTTTTCTCTTTTCTTCTCTTCTCTTCTTCCCCTGCCCTTCTCTGCCTCCTCTTCCCTTTCCCTCTTCCCTTTCCCTTCCTATCTCCTCCTCCTCCTCCTCCTCCTCCTCCTCTCCTCCTCCTCCTCCTCTTCTTCTCCTCCTCTTCCTCCTCCTCCTCCTTCTCTCTCTCTCTTTCTCTCTCTCTGTAATCTTGTCAAGTAGCATGTAAGTGTTTTGGTAAGGTGCACACTATAATCATCTTGATAAGTAGCTTTTGAATTTTCAGGAAATCAAATCAGAACAGTACCCAGAAGCAGAGCACAATGTGGATGTGTTTTGGAGCTGCAGATTAAATTTCAGTTTTCAAATTTGATCTCAGATGACTTACTTTAGAACTATATAGGAAGAAATATCTGAATAATTTGATTAAAGCTTTTTATTATGGAGCACTTGATTAAAAAAATGACATTAAGTACACTCCTTGAGTGCTAGACAATAAAGATTTCAGCAGGCACTTCAGCCTTGATCATGAGTTATTGAGTTGCATGTGATTCCAGGAAAATGCATATCATTCTATTAGCTCCTGTTTACCAAGTACCTGAAATTTGCCAGATGCTAAACATATGTTGTTTTTAATTGTCATAGCTCTGTACAGAGGAGCAGAGAGAATCAGAGAGGTTATGCAATTTGCCCAAAGTTATGCTATTTGCCACACCTAGTTAATGACATTGCTGGGATTCATAACCCAGTCTGTCTGACTCTTAAGTCGATGATCCTGCCACCACATCATACTGCTTTTGCCAATTAATAAATAGCTAAGGACACCTAACAGAAGCTTTACCATCTATGCCTGATAGTTTCCTAATCTCTGCGTTGAACATTAATTTATTGAGAAATTGTTAAATTCATTTCATCTCACCCCCCCCATAATTTTGTATATGAAGAAATTGAGGCTCAAAGGAAATCAGTAAATTTCTCAAGGCCAGTGGAGTGAAGCCATGACCTAGGTCTCCTTGCCTCATTCTAGAACTCTCATATACTCATTTGTATTACTACAGCTTTCTATGTATTTATGTTATGTCCCACTGGATTCCAAGCTTCCAAAAGGAAAAAGCTATGATTTTTTTTTTTTTTTTTGCCCCTACAGACTTTGGCACAGGGCTGGATCATTGAGCTTTCAGCAGGCATTTGTTAACTGACTAATTGATACTTTTTGGCAATAACTGACCCTGTTAGAAGAGCAGCTTCCCTATTCACACAGTGTGTTGAACAGGCAACGTATTTGTTGTAAACGGTAACTCTATAAATTGGGAACTAGGACGTGATGGGAATAGCATTTCTTGGTATTATAGAGTCTAACCCCCTTGCTGAAGCCCAGAAAGGGGAAAGGATTTATCTCAAGGTCACAGAGACATTTATAACAGAGCTGAAACTATTTAAATTTGTATTTAGAGTAGGCAATACATGTACATGGTAAAAATTTTTTTAAATTACAAAAGGTTAAAGAACAAAAAATAATTTCTGACCATCCCTCAAATATGCAGTTTCCTTTCTCACAGACAACCATAATTTATTAGTTTCTATGTACCCTTGTAGACATAGTATATGCATTTATAAACATATAAAAAATGTCAGTTTTCCCCACACATTTAGTGTTTTGTGTTGTTTTGTATTTTTTTTAATGTATAGTATATCTTAGAGATTGTTCCATGTCAATATATAGGACTACCTCTTTTTTGAGACAGGGTCTTGCTCTCTTGCCCAGGCTAAAATACCTAATTTTTTTAACAGCTGCATTGTATGGCTGCATCATAATTTATTACATTAATCCTCTATTGATGGGCATTTGTGTTGTTTTGAGTCTTCTGCTACTATAAACAATTTTGTAGTGAATATCCTTGTATTATGTCATGTCACACATATGCAAACATGTGCTGGGTCAAAACTATATATATATATATATATATATTTAATTTTGAAAGCTTTTGCCCAATTATTCTACACAAAGGTTGTAAGATTATCGTGCAAAATTTGGATGCGACAAAATTGATATATAAAATAGTTACTGTTCATTTTACAAAAGGATTATTGTCGTGGCTTTGCATAAGTGGTGAACACAGACATTCTTTAAATGATAAATCCCTACTGTACAATTAAATGAGAATTCAGTTTAAAGAAATGTGATTTGTACACTACTGTTCAGGAACACATCTATTGGGCAAAGCATGTGAAGATGGTAATATGTTTCTAAAATGCAATTGAGTCTATACAGGTTGTGATTCCAATCATATTACCAAACCCCAGAGGTGCACCTGGATGAAAGTGTAGGGAGAAAGGAACAAGGGGGCCAGATCCAGCTAAAAGGGAGTAAAAGCTACTACAAGGGCAGACCCAGCGGCATGCCGATAAACTGGCTTTCTGCGGGAAGGGTGGTGGAGGCTGATTTGTAGTGTTTGCCAGTCTCCGTGATGTAGATGTTTCTATCATGGCCAATTTCAAGCTACCAGTGTGATAACATTGAATATTAAATTGGAAAAAGATGTTCAGAATTGGTTTTTGTGGGTAGTGCAAGCCAGCTCCACCACAACACTGGACAGAACCTAAGGAAAGGCAGCTTTAGAACACAATACTTGGACCTGGCCAAATGTCAGATGACTTTGGCAGAGGTGAGCTAGGCTATTCCTCATAGTGTTTTCCTTGATGAGGTTGGAGCCTGTACTTCTCCCATATGGTCTATCCAGATCCCATCTGAAGAAAATTATCTATTTGGTGCTCCCTATAGTCCTCACCTAAATGGCCTGAACCTCACTGGTCTCCAGAGGAACAACAGCAACATAAAAAGCAAAGTACATTGTGAACTGTTTGTCAGGTGCTATTCCAATGTAAAATATTCATCCTGTTATTGATCTGGTGTCAGCTACAAAACTCCATAAGCAATCAACTCACCTGCAAGGTCCAACACCAGCAGTTCTCTCCCCTAGCTACACATTAGAAGCAATGGGGGAGCTTTTAAAATATCACAGAACCCACACCTTACCCCCAATCAAGATCAATTAAATCCGAAACACTGGGAGTGAGACTAGGCTTCAATATTATGTAAAATGTCCCCTAGTGATTCTGATTTATGACCAAGGTTGAGAATTACTTCCCTGCTCAACCTGGTCCTGCCATCTGATCAGCTTTTTCTACCATCTCCCCTCCATCGTGTGCCAGGCACACTGGCCACCTTGCTATTCCAAGAACACACCAAATTCTTTCATGAATTCTAGCCTCTTCATCTGCTGTTCCTTCCATTGAGAATGCTCCTCCCCTGCCTCTTTGCATGTCTGGCCCCTCCTATTATTCAGGTCTCTGCTCAAATGCTGAGACTCTCTTCAGAGTCTTTCCCCCAAACATGCTACCTAAATTAGCCTCCCTCCATTCTATCACATCATCTTGTTTTATTTCCTTCATTGTATATATCACCATCTAAAAATATCTGATTTTTAAAAATTTCAACATATTAAGGAACTACAAATGTTTTTATTACATTGATACCTTTTATGATGCTTAAGTTGAGGCTCTTAGCATGCCCATCACCTAAATAGTGTCCACTGTACCCAATAGGTACTTTTATTTTTAAGTGTATCAACTTCTTTTTTTTGTTTTTATAATTTTTTTATTTCAGCATATTAACTAGGTACAAATGTTTAGGTTGCATATATTACCTTTGCCCCCCCCCCCGAGTCAGAGCTTCAAGTGTGTCCATCCCACAGATGGTGCGCACCGCACCCATTAGGTGTGTATATATCCATCCCCTCCTCCCCCTGCCACCTGCCCAACACCCAATGAATGTTACTTCCATATGTGCACATAAATTTTGATCAATTAGTACCAGTTTGCTGGTGAGTACACGTAGTGCTTGTTTTTCCATTCTTGTGACACTTCACTTAGCAGAATGGGTTCCAGCTCTATCCAGGATAATACAAGAGGTGCTAGATCACCATTGTTTTTTGTGGCTGAGTAGAACTCCACCAATAGGTACGTTTTTACCCCTCCCTTCTTCCCTTCCTTCTTGATTTCCAATGACCTTTACATCTCTTTGTGCCCATGTTTACCTATTGATTAGCTCCCAATTATTAGAGAGTACATGTGGTGTTTGTTTTTCCATTCCTGAGATACTTCACTTAGGATAATGGTCTCCCGTTCCATCCAAGTTGCTACAAAAAACATTGTTCATTCCTTTTTATGGCTGAGTAGTACTCCATGGTGTGTGTGTGTGTGTGTACACACACCACATTTTCTTAGTCCACTCCTGAATTGATGAGCACTTAGGTTGATTCTACATCTTTGTGATTGTGAATTGTGCTGTGATAAACATTCAAGTGCAGGTGTACTTTTGATAAAATGACTTCTTTTCCTTTGGGTAGATATTTATCACTCATTTATTGTTTGTCTACTTCCACCAAAAGGTCACCTAACTTGAGGGCAAGGCCTTTGACTGTAATATTCACAGTTGTTTCCTCAGTTGCCCAGAATAGTGCCTGGAGCATAGTAAGTAGACATACTCAAAGATTGTTCTTTAACCATCAAACCATAGTTATGAAGCATCATTTATGGTTGAACTTAGTGATGGATTCAAATACTTCATCATGTTCAGGTTTAAACTGTGGAGCATGACATTCAAGGCTATTCATGGCCTAGCCACCATATACCTTATTAGCCTCACCTTCCATTTCCTATCCTCTTGAAGAAGGAGGCCTGCGTGAACTGCAGTTGCTAGGGAAGGTGGTCTGGAGCTGGACACTTCAGTGTTGGTTTTAGGAAAGAAGTGTATGTGTGTGTGTGTCGGGGGCAGGGGACACAGGACAGAATGTTTATAGCCAGGGAAGAAGCAAATGAAGAGAGCAGCATGTTTAGGAGAGGTCACTGATGGAGAGAAATAGAACACAAGATAGACCCAAGTAACTTTACACATAGCCCTTTTAATATATTTGATTTATTTCCTTTTCTAGATTACTTTCACATGCAGTCTATATTGTTTGTTTTGTATGATTCTATGAAATAGACAATGCCATTACTTTTATCCCCATTTTTAGATGAGGAAGCAAGGCCCACATTTCCAGTTAAATGCAAAGCAGTGGAGCTGGGATTTGACACCTGGTCTTCTGACTGCCAATCCTGAGCTCTTTAAATTTCCATTGTATGGAGCTTGGGCCAGACTGTAGAGGGTACTAAAAACCAAGGAGTATGGGCTTGAGTTCTGTTATGTTTTTCTCACTAGAGCTAACCATAAGGTCAAAAGAAACAAAGATAATGATAGCTTCATGACCATTCCCAAAAAGCCTCCCTGTAGGACATCAGCCGATGGACCTGGCTGAGGACCCATCCATGGTGCTGAGTTAACTACCACCTGTGTTTCTAGGTGGGTGGAACAGACGGGGGGACAGTCACGTTTTTGGAGTCACAGGGACTCTGCCATCTCACAAGGCCTTCTCACAGGAGACCTGCCTTTTGCCAGGACACAGTATATACCTAGAACTCTCTAGCCTGTTCCACAGGCCCAAGAGCAGTATCCTGAGAGGAAAAAAAAAAGAAAGAGAAACTAGGACTCAGCAATGCTTGAGAGAGCTTTTCATGGAAGAGTTCCCTTGAGTGATTAGGCCAGATATTCTAGGCTGCCTCAACCCCAGACAATGTTATGTCCATAGGATACATGATGCTAAACAGGCCTTGGGCTGATTTCTGTCTGCAAAGGTCACTCAGGGGAGAAGCACTTAGCTACCCCTTTCTGTAGTGCAGTGTTTTTGTTTTTCAGGACAATCCCTTAGAGTCAGGAGAGTTGAGACTGAAAAAACAAGATAGGAATGCAGACTGGCTTCAGTTCTCCTTGAATCACACCCGGGTATACTCTGAGACTCACAGCAAAAGATCTGTGTGACTAGAAGACTCTTGAACCCATCTTCCTTAGGTGGCTATGTTCTCTTGGTGCATACCACATTCCTTTCTTGTTATAGATCAGTGGAACCAAGGTTAAAAGAGAAATAGAGGTATACATATGGTTACATAATGACTCATCGAGGCAGCATGGCTGGTCTTCGGGTCTTCCACCTTCCTACTCTGAGCTCTTCTTACTATTCTGCACTGCACTGTCTCTGTCTTTTGAAGCATAGCGCTAGAGCCCATTTGGGAGAATACATGACATTGATAAGGGCAAACATCAACATTGCAGCTAATGCAGACCTGACTTCTATCCTGATTCTGCCACTTACTAGCTGGTGACTATAGACTCAACATCTCTGAGCCTTATTTTCTTCATCTAAAATAGAAATTGTAACTATCTAGAAGAGTTTCAGCAAGAATTAAATGAGGTAACATTTTTGTAGTCCACCTTGAAGTGTACCAAGAAAGACACAGTAGGTTCCCCTGTCTTCATTGCTCTACCCAGCAAGTCAAATATTACTCCTTTTTGTCACTTTGAAGAGGCAATGTGTAGATTTAGAACATGTTTAATACAAGGTGCATTATTCAGGAGAGAGGCAAATAAAATATTTGCTCAGTTACAGTGGTTAAGTAAAAAACATCTGGCAGCCTGGATTGAAACTGGGCTCTACACTTTCAAATCAGTAAGCAGCCTGTGTCTGGGGTTTCCTGATACATAAATTAAAACTAATGGCCCGTATCCTCTCTACTTTGAAGAAAGGCTTGATGATATAATGAATATGAAAATGATTCCAAAGTAATAAAGCAAATATTCAGCAAATACAGAGAATATGGTAGGCATTGACTTGAGTTTTAGTTCCATAACTGTTATGGAATCATTGTGTTATCTTGGCAAGGTACATTCTGCTCTCTGGATGTCAGCTTCCCCATCTATAAAATGAGATTGTTGGATTAGGTAATCTCTGCAGAGATATTTGTTTGTTTGTTTAATTCAGGATATTACGGGGGTACAAACATTTTGGTTACATGAAATGCGTTTGCCTCGCTCAAGCCAGGGCTACAAGTGTGTCCTTCCCCCGTACAATGCGCCCCGTCTCCATTAGCTGTGGGTTTATCACTGCACCCTTCTACCCCCCATCCCTCCACACCTGACTGGCACCCAGTGAGTATCACTAACATGTGAGCACCTTAGTGTTGGTCAGTTAGTACCAGTTTGATGGTGAGTTCATATGGTGCTTGTTTTTCCATCCGTTGTGATACCTCACTTTGAAGGATGGGCTCAATCTCTATCCAGGATAATATAAGAGGTGCTAGATCACAATTGCTTTTGTAGTTGAGTAGTATTCCATGGTATACATATACTACATTTTATTAATCCACTCATGTATTGATGGGCATTTGGGTTGTTTCCACATCTTTACAATTGTGAATTGTGCTGCTATAAACATTCGAGTGCAGATGTCTTTAGTATAGAATGTCTTTTTTTCCTTTGGGTAGATGCCTGGTAGTGGGATTGATGGATCAAATGGCATTTCTATTTTTAGCTCTTTGAGGTATCTCCAAATTACTTTCCACAAGGGTTGTACTAATTTGCAGTCCCACCAGCAGTGTAAGAGTGTTCCAATCTCTCCACATCCACAAGAGCATTTGTTATTTTGGGACATTTTTATAGAGGCCATTCACACTGGAGTTAGGTGATATCTCATTGTAGTTTTGATTTGCATTTCCCTAATGATCAGAGATGTTGAGCACTTTTTTGTTTGTTTGCTGGCCATTATTCTGTCTTCTTTTGAAAAGATTCTGTTCATTTCCTTTGCCCATTTATTGATGGGGTTGTTTAATTTTTTCCTGTTGATTTTCTTAAGTTCTATATAGATTCTTGTTATCAGCCCTTTATTGGATGTGTAGAAAGCAAATATTTTCTCTCATTCTGTAGGTTGTCTATTCACTCTAAGGACAGTTTCCTTGGCTGTGCAGAAGCTTTTTAATTTGATCAGGTCCCATTTATTTATTTTCACTTCTGCTGTGATTACTGTGAGGGTCTTCTTCATAAATTCTTTACCTAGGCCAATGTCTAAAAGAGTCTTCCCCAAATTTTCTTCCAAATTCTTAAGGATTCATGCCTCAGGTTTAAGTCTGTTATCCAATGTGAGTTGATTTTTGTGAGAGGTGAGAGGTGGGGATCCAGTTTCAATCTTCTGCATGTGGTTATCCAGTTTTCCCAGCACCACTTATTTAATAGACACTCTTTTCTCTAATGTATACTTTTGTCTGCTTTGTCGAAGATTAGATGGCAATATGAGGATGGTTTTATATCTGGGATTTCCATACTATTCCAAAGGTCTATATCTGTGTTCTTGTGTCGGTACCATACTGTTTGGGTTACCATAGTTATAGTAAAGATTGAAGTCTGACAGACTGATGCCTCCCAATTTTTTCTTTTTGCTTAGTATTACTTTGGATATATGAGGTCTTCTCTGGTTCCATATGAAGCATAGAATTATTTTTTTCTAAATCTGTAAAGAATGATGGTGGAATTTTGTTAGAGATTGCATTAATTATGTAGATCACTCTAGGTAGAATGGACATTTTAACAATATTGATTCTACCAATCCATGAGCATAGTAGGGATTTCCATCTGTGCACATCATCTACAATTTCTTTTCTCAGTGTTTTGTAGTTCCCCCTATAAATATCTCTCACCTCTTTTGTTAAATATATTGTTAAATATTTAATTTTCTTTGATGCTATTGTGAAAGGTGTTGTGTCTTTGGTTCGATTTTTGGCTTCACCGTTATTGGATATATGAATGCCACTGATTTGTGTGCATTAATTTTGTATCCTAAGACTTTACTGAATTTGTTTATCAATTCCAGGAGTCTCTTCGCTAAATCCTTGGGATTTTCTAGGTATAATAGCATATCATCAGCAAATAGTGAGAGTATCTGACTTCTTCTGCCCCTATTCAGACACCCTTATTTCCCTTCTCTTGTCTGATAGCTCTGACAAGGACTTCCAGCACTATGTTGAATAGAAGTGGAGATAGTGGGCAACCTTGTCTGGTTCCAATTCCAAGTGGGGATGCTTTCAATTTTTCCCCATTCAATATGATATTGGCCATGGGTTTGTCATAGATGGCCTTAATAATTTTAAGGAATGTCCCATCTATGCCTATTTTGTTGAGGGTGTTTATCATACAAGTGTGCTGGATTTTATCAAATGGTTTTTCTGAGCCTATTGAGAGAATCACATGGTCTATGTTCTTGCTTTTATTTATGTGGTGAATTATGTTTATAGATTTGTGTATGTTGAATCAGCCTTACATCCCTGGGATAAAGCCCACCTGGTCATGGTGAATTGTTTTTTTTTTTTTTTTTTTTTTTTTTTTTTTTTTTTTTTTTTTTTTTGATGTGCTGTTTGATTCAGTTTGCTAAAATTTTGTTGAGGATTTTTTCTACAGAGGTTTTTGCCTATTCTAACATTCAAGGAGTTTATTACTTAAATAATAATAAATACAATCTGTGTAATGTTTTATGCTTTATGTGGTATTTTTCCCATCTATTATTTCATGTGAGAATAGCACTGGAATGCTGGACTGGGAGTGAGGACACCAGGATTTTTGTCTCTGTTTTGACACTCACTCATGTTGTGACCTTAAACAAGTTTCTTCCAGTCTCTGAGTCTCAGTTTCTCAATCTGTAAAATAGGAGGTGTGACAGTTGAACTAAATGAGTATGTCTCTAAACTTCTCCACAAAGCCCTGTAGGAGAGATCCTACAGAATTTCTCTAAGGCATACTACAAGGCTAAGCCTAGAGAGAAGAGGAGAAAAGGACTGGTCTGGCAGGAGGAGTTGTAAGTTTCCTATGTCAACTTCAGGCAGACTAGTTTAATTTTACCTGTTTCACAAATGAGGCTTATATATAATGGTTTCTTTTTTACTTTTTTTTTAATTTCAGCATATTATGGGGATGAAAACATTTTGGTTACATGTAATGCATTTGTCTCACCCAAGCCAGGGCTACAAGCGTGTCCTTCCCCCAGATGTTGTGTGTCAGGGTCTCGCTCTTGCTCAGGCTGCTCTTGAACTTGTGAGCTCAATCTATCCTCCCACCTCGGCCTCCCAGAGTGCTAGGATTACAGGCGTGAGCCACCGCGCCCGGCCCCTTGTTTAACATTTTTAGATTCCACATATAAGTGAAGTCACACAGTATTTCTCTTTCTGTGCCTGGCTTATTTTGCTTCACATAATATCCTCCAGGGTCATCCATGTCGTCCCAAAGGACAGTATTTCCTTCTTTTTAAAGGCTTTGTAGTATTCTGCTGTGCATTTTTGCCCCATTTTCTTTATCCATTAATCTGTTGATGGATACTTAGGTTTCTTCCATATCTTGGCTAATGTGAATAATGCTGAAAAAAATTCAAACACATAGAAGCAGAGAGTAGAATGATGGTTACCAGGGACTGTGGGTAGGTTGAGTGGATGGGAGAAGGGGAGGTATTGGTCAAAGGATACAGAGTTAAGTTAGATTGAAGGAATAAGTTTTGGTGATCTATTGAACAGCATGGTGACCATAATCAATAATAATGTTTATTTCAAAATTGCTGAAAGATCATACTTTAAACATTATCACTAAAACTAAAAATGAATAAAAGAAAAAATCAATTGTTATATTTGTCAAAAAATGATAAGTAGGTGAGATGATGGCTATATTAATTAGTTTGATTTAATGTTTCCACAATGTATAAATATATCAAAACATCACATGTACCCCATAAATATATGCAACTATTATTTGTCAAATAGGTTTTTTAAAAACTTGATTAGATGAGCTCTAAAGCCTTGGGTATTAAAAATGGAATCCAGAGAAATATATTGCTTGGTAACTTCATTTTTATTGTTGTTTTAACAAACTAGTATTTCCTGAACATATTTACAAGTTAGAAAAAAGACATTGAGATCATGATTAATAACTGCACAGTGTTTCTTTGCATGAATATGGAATAATTTATTTATTCATTCCCCTAATATTAGACTTTTAAGTATTTCCAATTTTCCTCGTTTAAATAATGCTACAATGAACTTAGTTTTGTACTCACCAGAATATTTTCATATAAGACATTCCTAGAAGTGGAATTACTAGTAAAGGTTTATACATATTTTTAATTTTTTCAAAATATATTACAAAACTGTTCTCTAAAAATTTATGTTCCCACCAGCAATACCTCATCACCAATACTTAGTATTTAATCTGTGCCAATCTGACTTGTGAAAATGATATTTAATTTGAATTTGTGTGATTTCTAGTGAAATTAAACAATTTTCATATGTTTGTTCATCATTTGTATTTCTTCTTTTAATTGGTATTGCCCAGTTTTCTATTATACTGTTCAGTTTATACATCAAAGATACTGACCATCAGTTTTACATATATGATGCCAATAATTTTTCTTAGTTTGTGGTTTGTCTTTAAATTATATCAGGATGTTCATTTTATATAAGAAATCTTAAATGTTTTCTAGTGAAATTTATCAAATCTGTTTTCACTTATGTTTTCTTCATTGTCATCCTGTAAAATCTCCTTTTCTGCCTTCAAAAATATTTTAATTTTCACTTATATTTTCTAATAGTACTTCAGTGATTTCCTTTTGTTTTTTTATTGACATCTTTAATCTATCTGGAATTTATTTTGATTTTAACTAATAATTTAACCTTATTCTCTTTTCTAAATGCTTAAACAGTTGTTCTGACATCATTTAGCAAATAATTCATCCTTTCTTCAATGAATTGGCATGACATATTGCGTATATTCTATGTGGTTTTGGCTTTTCTGGGCTCTTACATTGATCAACCTAAACCAGACTCAATATCAAGCTGTTGTAATTATTGTGGCTTTATAATACTTTAAAGGCCTGGCAGGGAAAGTCTCATTACTCTTGCTGTTCACAAATATCTTGACATTATCACACGTTTTATTCCTTCAGATAAACTTTGGGATTATTTTGTCAAGATTTTGTTTGGGTTGTTTTCAATTTATAGATTTCATGGGGAGAGAACAAAAATGATTATAATATTGCATCTTCTCAGCCAAGAACATGGGATATCATTCTCTTTAATTTAGATTTTCTCTTAAATACTGCCATAAAGTTTTTTGTTTTGTTCACATAGGTCCTGAATTAACACTCTGTATATAAAGTGTGAGAAATCCTACATTCTTCAGTCTTCTCTATAGGTTAACAATGAATATGATGACTCAACCCTTTCGTCATTTGCATGATATTGGGTAACTCCCTTGTCTTATCTCCCCTGCTCCAAACAGGATTTTTCAGAATGAACAAATTGAAACAAGACTAATCAGACACTGACCTCAATACATACTGCATGGCAGCACCAATAGGCTGACAGAAAACAGCAGAAATAGGAAGCCTGTGGAGAAAATATCTGAAGGCTGTCTCATGGCTTCTATTCCTCCTGGAGCTTTGAATCATACTTAAGTTTTATGATGGAGAAATAGGACCATGAAGAAAGATGCAGAACACCATGAAACAGTCATGGATTTCAGAGCCAACTGGCATTCAGAGGACCTCATGCTGGCCCATTATGTGACCATTCACAGTAGTCAAGGGTTTGAGGTTGTTCTGATAAGGCAGTTATTAAGCATTTAAATGAGTGGTCTGTTTGCAGCCCTGGAGTGTGGTCTTACCTGCTTCAACATGAGAGAGGATTTTTGTGTTTTGCCAATCATTTCACAGTGACCTTTTGTGAGACCTTCATTATAGGTTGTGGAAATAACTTTGCTGCTGGAAATCAACAGTGTCAAAGAGCTGGGTATAATGTTTGTAGTGTTTGAGAGGGGGGTACTGGATAGGTGTTTGTATTCTCTGTGTTAATTATTCAGTTACCTAGGCTACCACACGGGAACAGAAAACCTTCTAGAACCCCCTTGGAGCAAGCCCAGATCCCACTTACACACTTCTTCTGTCACGTGAATACTGGCAAAGCACCCACAGGGCCATACACTTCCTAGCCAAAGAGAAAAGATGCCTGCCATGCTCAGAATGCTTTGTCTTCAGACAACAAACACCCACACCAACTCTCCTTTGGATGCAGTTTTCTGATTTTGTGCTAGTACTGCCACCAGCTTGCCGTGATTTGAGGCATGCCATTTCAATACTGTGTGTCCATCTTCATAACTGAGGAGTCAAGCATAACATTTGGGAATTTGATTAGAAGGCTTTTAAGGTACTTTATAGCCCAAAGATTCTGTGTTTCTAATTAGGTACAATGAGTTAGAGCTATACAGAGGCAAATAGTGAGTTTCCTGGAAAAAAAGAGTTTTATAACAGAGTCCAGAGATAGAATGGGCTACATTCAAGAAAGGGTGGAGCATCCACTTTGCAGGGATGCTTACAGAGGGAATTCAAGTCTTGTATGGAGGAGTGGGTGCGACCAAATAATTTAAAATTTGTTCCAATCTGTGGAATTCATAGCACTATGAACTGTGATTTGGAGCAAACCAAGGATGTGAGGCCAGACAGGTCAATATCCCTGCTGAACATAGGTGCAAAAATCCTCAACTAAATACTAGCATTATTCCAGTGGTGCAAGAATGGTTCAACATAAATCAGTAAATGTGATTCACCGTATTAACAGAATGAAAGACTAAAACCATATGATCATCTCAATGGATGCAAAAAAAAACATTTGACAAAATTCAACATCCTTTTATGATAAAAAAAAACTCTCAACAAATTATGGACAGAATGTTAATATAAGAAAGGCCATATATGACAAGCCCACAGGTAATATCACACTCAACAGTGAAAAGCTGAAAGCAAGGATGTCCACTTTCACCACTTTTGTTCAACATAGTACTGTAAGTTCTAGCCATTTTCATTTTAAAGAGCCTCATTTTCTTCATCACAGAATAGGGCATATGATAATCCCTATTATACTTACTTTGCACAGAATATTATTATTAAGCTTTGTGAACTAATGAAATGGGAGTGATTGTTGTTATTGTTAAGAATCCTGATTTACTTCAGACATATTTGGAAAAATAGAATAAATAGGAAAAAAGTAATAGCAACCCAGCAATTGTACATTGGCTCTGACATCATTTGGAGAAATGATAGTTCAAATATGAGAAGTAGGTTGGAAGCAATCTTGAGAGGTTGTCTGTTCCATCCCCTGTCTCTGTCCCTAATCCAAACTGTACAGGTGAGTCATGGTCTTATTTTTAAGGCCTCCAGAGAAAGGTTCCTTGCATATCTATCTTGGGAATCCTCAGCTACTTCTGTCACTATTAAGTGTCATTTCAAACATTAAATTCATAATTTTTCTTCAAAAGAAACCACATTTCATGTGTATGTATTTGTACGTTTTGATATGTTTATGCTTTATGTGATCACATATATGTATCTATACACAGATTAATTCAGAAACCCAATGTGTGACACACACACACATACTTGTGTATTCACACATAGGAAATACACACATGTGCACAAGCATGTTGTTTATGCCTGTGTTGCATATGGCTGGCAACATCAGTGCCTCCCTAAGGCTATATTAAGCACCTTGATTTTTTGGAGGGCATTAGAAAACAAAGAGACCAAATGCCTCTAGATATAAGAGACAATGTTACAGTAAGTTGCTATCCTAAAAGGACAAAGTAAAAAGACTAGAGACCATTATTTTGGATAGTTTCTTGCATTTCTTGCTTACCAGTAGTACTTAAGCCCTATGTATAAAAAATTCTACAAATACATTACAGATGAAATTCAGATGTCCTTTAAGATTTCTAGAGCTGGAAATGATTTTAATGATTTTTCCAGTCCAACCCATTTCCTGTTATCAGTGGGGCCTAGAGAGGGAAAAGGACTTTTCCAAGGTCATATAGAAAGTTAATGATAAGGCTGAACAACAATCCAGATCTTGTGACTTCTAGTCCAGTGCTCTTTCTCTTATCTGGTACTTGAATATTTTTGTTCAGCAGAGATTTTCCTCTGTAACATCAACACCTAGTACAGTGCCTGGCATATAATAGATGTTCAGTAAATATTAAGTTAATATGTAATGGCCCTGGTTGTATTGGGCTGTGCACTTATCCCTGAGCAACCATTCTTTTGTCAAACTGGGGACCAGGAACTAGCATTTTCCTGTGGAAGAAGAGACTTCTCAAAGAAATCAAGTACCTCTAACTTGAACTTATTTCAGTAATCAGTGTGACAAGCTAGCCTTGAGTATTGCAGCGGTGCCAATACTGTGGGGGTATTCAAATTCTAGAACCCACTGAAATTGGATACAGGGCCTGCCTTCTAGGAGCCATGCTTTCTGTGCATACATTGCAGTCCTCAGTTTGCAGTAGAAAAAAGCTATTAGTAAATCATGTGTTCTGCTTATGCAAATAAATCTTGCACTATGGTAAAAAGGAGCACTGGGCTAGAGGCCTTAATTTGTGCATCTGTTAAATGAAGGTGATGATAGTACCTACCTCAAAGCACTGCTGAGGTGATTTATTTAAATAGCATATGTAAAACCCTTAACACAGACCTGGTTCATAGTTGGCGCCAAATAATTGGTAATTTTCTTTCTCTGGGGTCCTCTGATTTAGTGTGCTTCTTCACACAAGTCACTTCCTTGGAACTTATTCTTGGAATGAAAGGGTTGTACCAGCGTGATTTTTTTAACAGTTTCTTCAAACCTAGCATTTTGGAGTCCTTTAACAAAAGGAGAAAGGAAGGAAAGAAGAAAGAATAAAAGGGGAATAAACAAGGAAAGAAAATTTTTTAAAAGAATCCTCATAATACCCTGAAATTAAAAAAAAGAATCCTTTATTACAATAACACTAATCTCATGCTCTTGCAAGTAGCCCTTTAAGGAAAAGCAGTGCTTTGCTGACCTGGTTACTACTGAATCTACTACATAAAATAACCTGCTGTAATAGATGTATTTCTGTGCCTGATTTGTACATTTTAGGTTTAGTACAAGGAGAAGAAAGCTGAGCTGTAGCTAAATTTATGTTTTTGGTTTTTCTCCCCCTCTGCTATCAAATGGCAATCACTCTTTAGTTTTTCTTCCTTTTCCCCACCACAAACATTTCTCCTGTGCCAAAAGAAGCTGCCCTAAAATCCTAGTCTATCCAGTCAACCAAAGCACAGCAGTAAATGTGAGGAAAAAAATACCTGGGGTATGTAGAAAGAAAAAAGTGGCGTGAGGGGATGCACAAGCTCAGGCTGGAGCAGGGCTGTGAGTGTGAAAAGTTGTGCATGTTTCAGAGTAGCCAGGGATGTATCTTTGTCTTTTCCTGGTGGCGACTCTTCATGCCTACGCATCTCTCTGCTCCACTTGTGTAGTCATTCAGTCTGTCCATATTTATTGAGGGCCTACCATGTGCCAGGCTTGTGCTAGGAACAAAAGAACAAAGTATTGAGCAAAATATGTATTTTTGAGTGGACCTTCACATCTTTCTTTGAGCAGCTGTGATCCTGAGGATCTCTGGGTCTGAGCATGTGTGTGTATGTGCGTTTCTGTGTATCTGTGACAACTCCGCATATGCATGGCAGTGATCTTTGTTGCTCTGCTGGCTTCAGAAAACTTCCTTCTACTGGCTGTGAGTTACTACACAAAGAGTGGGCTTTATCTGTGGTTGATTTGTATACCCTGCAAGATTGGGGACATGATCACTAGCAATTTAAAAATAGTTTGAAATCCCATGGTGTTCTCTTTTATAGAAGTTTTACCTGTAATGGTATTATGAGAAATAAGCATCTCATTAGCTCAAGTATTAATTATGATCCCATGCATGATTGCAGGTATCGGTAGGAGGAAACACAGACCAAGCCCAAGTCTCTGTTGTACCATGCTAAAGGAGTGACAATTTCCACAATTGATTATTTTCTCATGGCTATTTCTGGCTTTTGCTAAAAGTAGAGCATCTTATTTTAAAAACCAGTGAGTAGTCCTAATAATGGAGGTATCAACAGCATCTGCATTTTTCATCCCTGCAAAAATATCTATGAAAATCAAACAATATAGCACCAAATTAAACCAGCCTGTTTTCATAGTTCGATTTTGTGTGATCAAATTATTTGGGACCATTCTCTGTCTACTTCTCTCATCTGGTAGGATATATCTTCATACCTTTTCTGCCCTAGAAATACTTACAAAAAGAGACTCTGGAAACACATTAACAGCTCTGTCTACTCTTGTATTTGCTCTTCCAGGGAAACAGAAGTACCTATGTGCCAGCAGAAATGATTGCACCATTGATAAATTCCGAAGGAAAAATTGCCCATCTTGTCGTCTCCGGAAATGCTATGAAGCAGGAATGACTCTGGGAGGTAAGAGCCTTTTTTTTCCCTCTTTCTCCTCCTCCTTCTTCCCTCTCCCCCTTCCTCCCTCATCTCTAGTTCTCTCTTTAAACCATATTTTCCTCTTTGATGCTTCCAATTGAGCCAGTCATGCTCCAGATGCAGGCTGACCCTTTCATATCCAACATGGCCATCAGCCAGCTGGTGCCTTTTTTCATCCTTAACCATGCCACTCCCCACTCTAAGGCTCAGAGTTGAAACAGAAGGTGTGAAGCAAACAGAGGGTGAGTGAGTGTGCACTTGACTGGGCAGAGTTCCTCAGGGGACTTAATAGTACTGACCTAATGTCATTCAATGGTAGCTAGGATGAGGGAACTAAAGAATCCAGAACAGTCGCAGGTGCAGGATGACCCAGGCACAGGCTGGCCCTGAACACCTAGGAATATCCGTCAGCTAACTGCTGCCTATGATGTAGGGCCAGCCACCTGGAATGAGAAGCCGCTTCTCTTTTGAGCTTGTGACTAGGCTGCCAAAGAGAGCCAATTTCCTATCCTCCATCCACCATGGATGAGCAGGCATTTTAATCATTTCCTTTTCTTTGCAAATCTATTGATAATTTCCAAAAGCATTTTTTTCAGCAGCACAATAGCTTGATAGAAGCAAGATACAGCTCTTTTAAGGGCAACCTTCTCTCATAAAGCTCTGTCCCCTGAGTCTGTGTCTACTATGAGCTTTGTCACCATTCCAGGAAAGGTTGACATCAGTTGATTGACACTGATATTTTTCCTCTCCATATTCCTCATCTCTTCATGTTTACATCTGCTCAATGCCAAGGTCTTCCCTGCTGCCTGCTGCTTCCAAAAAGATGCATTTTTCATGAGAAAAGCAAGCTCATTAATCTACTTTGATTTGGAAATGGAATTTGAAGAAAGGCAAGCCTATTTCTGAGTGCCTGCAACTGTGGCCTCATACCTGATTATTCATTATCAGCCTGGAAAAGCCAAATGCCTAGAATCCAGTCCTCTCCCTTCTCCTCTCAAGGCTAATTTAGAGCAGTTGTCTATCTCTGTTTTCTGTGAGATGCTCAATACCTTGTCTGCCTATGTGCATATTTATAGACACCAACTTGTTTTCTAACCCTGGAGCAGAGCCATGTGTGGGTCTTCATGTAGATAACTATATCCTCCCCTCTTCACAGGCCGGTAATATTCTTTAAACAGACTAAAGTATCTCAAATGAATTGACTCAAGCTTGATCAGAGACAGTCTGAAAAGAAGCATCTCAAGTAGCGTCTAGTACTCCCAGACATCACAGGCAGATTCTCTGTGAGTGGCTTTCTAGGCAGCCACATAAAATGAGACACAGTATCTGAGAAAAACCAACCTTGTTTTTGTTTGCTTGGTGTGCTCCGAAGAAATCCAACAATTGTGGTCTGTAGTGGGGAGGAAGAAGCAGGACTGGGAAGGGGGAGTGCAGACAGGAATGCAGGAAAGGTGAGAAAGGGATTAACTAGAGGAAGTTTTCTCCATAGGAATGTTGCAACCCCGTGGCCAGGGTTCTGATACACTCAACTCTCAATTATTTAGCCTTCTGTGAATTATGTGTAATAAATGGGGGCTCCCCAGGTAGAGAACCCCTTGGCTTACCATCTACTGATATGAATTGCAAGCCCACTTTGATTCAGGTAAAGTTTAATGGTAACAAATTTCCTCATAACATTTGAGTCTAAATCTTGACATTAATTGCTTGTCTCAGCCAACATCCTTCAGTATAAGGCAATCTGTGACATGATTACAGTAAACCTTTTGAAAAGGAGCCTGTGTATAACAGATAATTTCACTATGCCATAGAGTAATCATACACAAGTTTGTAAATTAATTTATTAGAGAGAATGGTACAATAAGTTTTTTTTCTTTTCTTTTTTATTTCAGCATATTATGGGGGTACAAATGTTAAGG
>VBSM01000937.1:2828330-2855237 GCA_008086735.1 Cheirogaleus medius | reverse complement strand
ACTCCATGGTATACATATACCACATTTCATTAATCCACTCATGTATTGATGGGCCCTTGGATTGTTTCCACATCTTTGCAATTGTCAACTGTGCTGCTATAAACACTTGAGTGCAGATGTCTTTTTTGTGGAGTGTCGTTTGATCTTTTGGGTAGATGCCCAGTACTGGGATTGCTGGATCAAATGGTAGATCTACTTGTATCGCTTTAAGGTATCTCCATATTGCTTTCCACAGAAGTTTCACTAGTTTGCAGTCCCACCAGCAGTGTAGGAGTGTTCCTATCTCTCCACATCCATGCCAACATTTATTGTTTTGGGGCTTTTTGATAAAGGCCAACAATAAGTTTTTAAATTCATTTATTGGGTAGATTACTCAAACTTGAGTGAGCTTGGTCAACACAATGAAGATCAGCTGAGAACTGCTATGCACTGGCTTTTGTTTCAGTTCCATTCCCATGATACTCTGAGTGTCTGCTGTGTACAAGGCACCATGCTAGACATTAGAGCTTCAGGCTGGCAGACTTCAAGAAATTCTCACAGGATGCAAGGATTCCTGCTGTGAAAATGGCCTTTCCTTTAGAGCCAGGCAGACCTAGGTTAAAGGCCCAGCTCCATTATTGACCATGTGCCCCCTCTGAGCCTCAATTTCTTCATCTGTGATTTAGAGATACTGCCCTCACAGAGTTATAATGAGGATCAAATAACATGATGAATGTGAACATCCTTGATAAATGATGAAGTGCTAGACAAATGTGGGGGTTTATTATGACAGTGAGGTCACTCGTAATTTAGCTGGTAAGGCTGTTAGCACTTCCCAGTGGCTTTTACCCTGAGTTACTTAACATGCCCCATAATATGTAATGGCTCCAACAGGCAGAGGATTACCAGAAATTATTCTTGAGTGCCTAAAACCAACAAGTACCACCCAGGCCATGTTCAGAACCTCATTTTAGTAATTAAAGGAATCATATGTTATGTTCAAATAGCATGTCCATAAAAACCCAGGTTTTTACTTTCTTAAACCACTGCTTGAGGAACAAACCTTTCCATTTTGCTGAACTTATCTCCACTTTTCCTGCCTTTCTGCTGCAACCCCTTCCAAATTTTTTGTTTACTTGTGAATTCTGCATACACCACACCTTTAGTCAAACAATGGAAAAAAGAAAGAAAGCATTAATATGGAGTGGCCCTTGTGAATACTTAGCAATAGACTTCCATTTTTATAAGATTTGGGTTTAGCATAGACATTTTGATCACCTTGAGCGAGAATTCATATAATTTCATTTTCTTATTCCCATCACCCAAATTAAAATTATATAGTATATTCCAAAATGACAGCTAGGAATGTGGCCATAGGCAAGTCCCTTCTCCCCTTTGAGGCTCAGCTTTTCCATCATTAAACTGGAATAGTGGGCTTCACCAAGGACCTTTCTGGTACTAACATTTTATGATTCTATGTATGAAGCCACACAGAAAAGATTTTAAGTTTTTCATCCCTTTCTTACATTGTCTGTCCTCTGCTCCCAGAGGTATAGATAGTGGAGACTTGAGTGCTTTGGCTGATAGTAATTAAAGCTACCTCCATTCACACCTACATAAGACACACAATATATACATATGATAACATAGGATATATTGTGTGTCTAAAAGTAGACTGGGTGGATAGATTATTGAGGCAGTGGAAGGCAGAAGGGCTCTCTTTATATCTTAAAGAAACTGGCACTTTGCAGCTGATGGCTGCTTGGTCTTTAGGCTTCAGGATCTCTAATCTGGCTTTCCTTGTAATGTTCCATCCACTATTTGGTGATGGGATCTCTTCAACTCAGAGATACTTAATGCATATAGCCCCATCTTTCCTGCTTCCAGGCCTACCTATCCATTCCTTACTTCTCTTCCTAGGAGCTCTTGGTATTTCTGAAAGGATCTTGGGGCTGGTTGGAGTCTCAGTATGGTTTCCTTAAAGACAGTCTCCAGGCTTTCAGCTGCCCATCCATGACAAAGATTGGCCTTTCTTTATATTTAATACATGATTCATTTCTGGCTGCATTTGAAAACCACATATTGCTAATTGCTTCAAGAATTTAAATCCCTTGACTACTTTTCATTTAAGAAAACTTTTATAAGGTGTCAGATAAGGACCTTCCCTCCAGTGAATTAGCTGTGGCTTTTTCACAGATCATAATGATGATTAATGCACAACCATCTATCACTTTTCTCAGCATTTTCTAAGGGTACTCTCCTAGTTTCCAAGATAGAATGAGAAAGAAAGAATTGTGCTTCCTGCCAACTACTTCCCTGACCCCTTCCTGCTTCCCATTTTCCCTCCTATTTCTGCACAAATGCTATTTATCTTTGTGTTTTGCAACTATTGAGTTCTCAGCTTTTAGTAAATGGCATTGGCCCCTGTTGATTCCTTCTTCTCCTGGACCATGGAAGGTTATAGGCCTTTCATAAATTTCAGATAGCAGCCAAAACCCAGAAGAGGAGAAGGAATAAGGAGACCTAAAGCATGTGAGACCCTGAATTGTGCAGCATTTTCTTTATAGGTTCCTCTAGCATATTTGAGAAGTCTCTTTCCTACTAGGAGACTGATCTCTGCATCTGAGAATCAAAACTTAGCAGGTGTACAGGTTTTAACAACCTCTATGAATTCTCTAGTTGGGAGGATAGCTCAGGGAGCCCCTAGCCATGGCCTGATGTCATCATGGACACTATGAATGCCCTTACAGCTTCTAGTTTTTTAGCCAGTCCTGATTCCAGCTGTCTCATTCTTCTCCATGATCAAGAGCAGCCCAGTATTGCTACCTTCGGATCCCATGTCCTGGATGCAAGAGAGTGATTTCAATTTTGAAATACTATTTGTGGCATGGTTCTTCACAACATTTATGTATCCTGTCTATCCATCAATCCTTCCAGCCAGCCAAGAAGCTAGTGCTTTCATCTTTTCATCCATTTACTCACCTATTTATCAACTTAGCAAATATTTTTGAGTGCCAATTATGTGTTGGACACTCTGCTAGGTATTTGGGGAAAGCAGAGCTAAATAAGATATAATCCCTGCCCTCAAAAATTTAAACAAGGGAAGACAGACAGGGATAATGAATATACCTTAGCCTTAAAGGATAAATAGAAAATCACTGAGAAGAGGTTAAGTGAGATGGAAAAGAAAAGACATCCAAGGCAAAGGGCACAGTTTGCATAAAGGCACAGAGACCTAAACAAAATGCATTGAGGGTTTGAAAAACAGGGAGTAGTTGGGTATGGCCAGAGCTGGGAAAATGGCAAAGTCAAACTGAAACCACACTGAAAATGAACTTGGTTACTGTGCTAAGAAGTCTGGGCTTTGGACAATTGAAGATCTATGACCATGGGACAAAGATGATCATGTATCATTTTGTTTATTTGCATTTTTTAAGAAAATTGGTAGCAGCATGAACGTTGTATTGGTGAGGGCTTACATTTTAAAAAGACAGACAGTAGGCCAGGTATAGAGAAATTTCTAGCCTCAAATTTTGCTAAACATCTAGAATTGGTTTCTGGGGCTAGTTTCCTCTGTTCGGGCTACTGCCTATAAGTTCTGACCATGTACATGAAGAAACTCTGGCCTAGACCAAAGCAACTGGCTTGTATAAGGGGCCTGCCCTCATACCAAAAGCCAGTTGCCTTGGTCTAGGCCAGTGTTTTCTGGCATGGGTTCTGAGAAAACTAGTTCCATGACATGCTCCATGAAAAATGATTTCTAAGGTCAAATAAGTGAAGGAAACCTACATATCATGGTCCTGCTCAGGACAATTTACAATGCATATTAGCATATCACAGGCCGTGGTGAGTCCTGCAATAAACTAACCTGAGGAGCTTTTGTAACTCAGGATTCCCAATGTTAATTCAACTATAGGGCCCCCTTTTTCACGTAACACCTGTTAACATCCTATAAAACCACTGTTCTCAGGAATACACTTTAGAAAACTTGGGTATACACAGGCAAAGACTGTCCTGTAAGCAGATAATATCCCTAGCCCTGATTACCATTTTGCAGATGTGTGTGTCATTGCTTACCGGGAGAAATCAGTCAGGAATGCATTAATGATCAAGAAGAGACCATTGTCACCACATCTCAAGATTATGCACCAATAG
This sequence comes from Cheirogaleus medius, assembly GCA_008086735.1. Lineage (NCBI taxonomy): Eukaryota > Metazoa > Chordata > Mammalia > Primates > Cheirogaleidae > Cheirogaleus > Cheirogaleus medius. Next base: position 2,851,103 of record VBSM01000937.1, on the reverse strand, counting down.
CTACTAAAGTAAATCATGTTGAGTCTGTAACATTGTTGTCATACTCAAATAGGCCAAAGCCTGGTTATTGCCCAAGTCACCTAATGGCCTCAGGTACATATTCCTGACTCAAGATCACGCAAAATAAGTTATTTCTTAAAAATATGACTTCTAGCATCACACAGAGTGATCACTAAATATTTTGGATATCTAGACATACCATTCTAGAGTTTAATAGTTCTTTTGTGCACTGTCCAACCAGCATTCCAACATGTACACAGAACCTCATCATGGTGCTACCACATAAATAACTTCATTGTTAAAGTAGGAGGCCTAGAAATCACAGATTTCTAGAAACCACCCAATGATTCAATTCCCTCTACCTCCTGTTCAGCAAGAAGCAGAGTGTCATAAAGAATTAACAATGTGGGACTCAGTTACTGGGATTTCCTCCCTTTTCCTTTGACTCTCTACATTAGAGCCCTAAAGGTCTTCAGGTTAGAGATACAAGCAGTAAGTCTTAGTTCTGAGAAGTACTGCTTCCCACACACAATTCTCAGATACCTGAGTGCTCCAACAGATCTGCATAACTGAGGCATGCACAAAGGAGCAGAATTATAAATTTTGGCATCAACATGAGCAATGCATGACTCAGCAGTTAGAGCCCCTAGGTTTTTTGTTTGTTTATTTGTTTTTTGGGGTTTTTGTTTTAAGAGGTCCTGTGATATAGTGAAAATAGTATGATTGACTCAGATACAAATGGGCCCTGTTTCTAATCCTGGCTCTACCCCTTTGTATCTTGATGACCTTGAGCAAATCATTACATCTCTCTGAGCCTCAGTTTCTCCAACTACACTGTAGGAAAAATATAATCTTCTTTGCAGAATTGTTGTACGTATATAAAGAAACTGGTACATAGTAGTCACAAATAAATATCACTGTACCATACATCCCTTCTTGGATGAGAATTGGTCTTTGTGTTTCCAGGCATCACTGGGGCCTGTTTTCTCTCTGCTATTGCAGTGTGGCTTTGGTTCTTTTTCCTTTGTTCTTTGGTGTATGAATTACCCTTGAATCAACCCTTGAAATATGCTCTCTGTGGTCTAGATTGCCATCCCCCAGTTGGTTACATACACATTGGGTGACACTTTGGAAGGAAGAAGGCATTCATCTTTCTAATTGTAGTTCTCAAGGGAACTTGTATATGAAGAGACCAGAGATTCTTTCTCTTAATTCCTCCAAAGCAAATTATCTGGGACAGCACATATATGTTGTACCCTGTCTCTGACCTTTTGCTTTTAGGGAGCTATGGTTAGAGATAATTAATTTTTCTAATCAAAATTGATAATACCCCATATCTGATACCTGAGTAACTCACTTATAAAATTTTCACTTAAAATCCTTGAGTTTTTAAAGTGTAATAGCAATAGAAAGATTTTATTGTTTACTTTTGTAGTGAATGCTCGAAAATCCCTCAGTTGCTTTTGAGAGAATAAAATGATATCAGACGCAATATTTTTCAAAGTGGTAGGCAAAAAGCTAAGAGTACACAGCACACAATAGGCCATATATATAAAGGCAAGTATTTTCCAAATATAATAGTTCGGTGAAAAAGTTTCATTTTTGCTTATAGCATAACTGCTTGTTTAAAAACATTTTATTTTTTATTTAAGAAGAGTGTCACCCATTGTTATAAATTATAGGATATATTCCTTAAGATCACAAAAATTTAAAATAGTTTCTTATTGTAGTGACAATTTATCTGAGCATGCTGCTTTTTTAGAGACTTTTTTACATCTTTTGGGATCATGTCATTTAGAAGTAGAACTAAGGGAAAAATACACAGCCACTAAGAAACCAGTAGAGCCTTCAGATTGTCTGTTATTGATAATATTTCCATGACAACAGATATCTGGAAGTAAACTGGAAATAGCACCGCTACCCTGGATTACCTCTTTTGGAATCAGATTCCATCCTCCTCAGTCTAGTTAATCCTTGCTATGCTTTTTAGATCTATTAACCCAGGCATGGAAATATCTTCTTCTCCCCTGCTTAATACCCTATTGGACCAATGTTTCTGTGGCTGAAGTGAAAACTGATTGTTGAGGAACATTTTAGCCTTCTAGCAGTCAGCAGTTAAAAACATGTAAGCACTGAGCACCTGCAGAAAACTTGGACTGGCATTTGGAACTAAGAAGAAAATCTGGATCTTGACCAAGAAGAAAGGTCACCATCCCAAGCCTGTGCAGTGAGGTGTCATGCTGGCCACAATGAAACCGAAAGAGACGGCTGACTCTCCCCAGGGTGGAAAATGAGGCATGGAAGCTTTGATTAGTGAGCTGTTAGGCACACAGACATTAATTTCAAAGCATTCCCATCTCCAGGATGAGTACTAATGCTTGTAGTATTGTGAAATTGTTTGGCTGCTGCAAGAAATTCAGAAGACCCCAATAAGGAGTCTTTGTTCGTCTCTGAATGGCCATAATGAAACTGTTAAATTCTACCTCGTTTCTTCCTCCACATCCTCCTTCCCTCCCCACAATTCTTGCCCACTGTGTGCAGAGAAATGCACACACATACATATATAAGCTTTTTAGTATACTTGTCAATAGGCAGAAAAGAAGGAAAAAACTCCAGGTAAACAATTTTCAATTTTCCCATCTCACCTCAATCTTACAAGTAGATAGGAAAAGACAAAAGGAAACTGCCACTCCAAAATATTAAGAGCAACCACTGTTTCTCCTCAACTTGGCATGTTGCCTCCTATGAGAGAGGACCTGACTTGGGTATCTGATTATGGAGCCTGCTAGGTGCAAACCCATCTTTAAGCTGCTACACTCAACAGTGTCTCTCTTTCATATTAGAACGATTCCCACTTGGCAATTGCAAGCATCTCAAAATGACTAGAAACTGGAGAAAGGCTGACCTGCCTCATTCAAAATGAGAGCTCTAGAGGGCTCTAGTGGATAGCCTGGAAAAACCTGGCATCTGAAGCTTAGGAGCTTAAGCTTTTGCTCCTCAACACAGACTTTGACGATGGGGCTGGGGCTACTCTCCTGGTTGCTGACTCCCCCGAGTGGGACCAATAGCGTTTCCCTACCTCAGAGGGATGTTGTAAGGACTAACACTAGAAGTAGTAGCAGTTACCATTCATGTAGTTGTGAGGGTCATGATTTTTGTTTCCTGTAATATGACTTGGCATTGGCAGAGTGCTTCTTGATTATTCTTCATGGTATGTGATGGCAGCCAGGTACTGACTCAGGAGGATGCAGTGAAGCTCGGGCTCAGTCGCTTGCTTTCCATGGTGTACTGCTGGGAAGAAACTTTGATAATGGGACTCAAGGTGCTACCTTGAACAAGAAGCCACTGTGCCTGTCTGAGGCTCCTGTGGCCATCTTTACTTGTTTATTAGGCAATTCGTAGAGTTTTCCCTTAGGTTCCATTCTTCTGGACCCCTGCCAAGGACTTAGTCAGGGGTGGGGAACCTGCAGCCTTGGGGCCACATGTGGCCTTCTGAATCCTTAAGTGCAGACTTTTCACTGAATCCAAATTTTACAGAACAATTCCTTTTAATAATCCTGGGTCCTAGATCTTACTTAGCCTCAGGCCCTATCAGAAGTTCAGTAAACAAGGACCAGATTTTTGCTTCTCCTAAAGGAGAAGCCAGCCAACCCCACTCTTCAAACACACCAGGAGACTAGAGTCAGACAGTTCTCTCCTTATTCCCAAAGTCAAGGTGACTCTGTTTGCAGGAGCTCACACCCACTTGAACCTTTCATAAAGAGAGAGAAGGCAAAAATCTGAGAACCAGTACCTTCTTTCCTTGTTTCCTAGGATAATGGAAGAAAGAGGATCACACTTTTCCTCTTACTTCTAGCCTTAGTGCTCCCACAGCCCCCCACTGCTCTCTTACATCACAGGCTAGCCTCTGTGTCAAGTGTGAGGCCTCGTTCTTCTCCCAAGCCAGCCTCAAACATTGCCATGATATCTAGGAGGCACTTTGAATTTGTAATACTTTGCTCTCTCTTTGCCTCAGAGCCTCCATATTGAAACCAGTTTTTTTCCAGTGGAGAGAGAGGTGGTGTCTATTAGGCCAGGGGCAGACAGATATGAGAGTCAGAAGCACTCTCCCTGCTTTGCCTGGGGCCTGCCTTCCCCACCCTTTCTTCTCCAGTCTCCATCTGCGTGGGCGTGCAGGCGTGTGCCCACACACACACGCACACACACACATTTCTTTCTCTTAACCCTGACTCAGCAACATTCTGGAAAAAAGCCAAGGAAGAACTTCAGGAGGGGAGTTTCCCCCTCCTCCAGGCAGAATTTTAACCTCCAGGCCAACAAGAAGTCCCCTAATGTGGATTGAAAAGCTAATGTGTTTTTTTTTTTTGACTGCTTTCTATTTGTTTGAATGTTGCATATTTCTGCTAGAGAAATTTTCCCTAAATAAAGCCATTAATACACCAATGGTATTTTCTTATTTACAACAGACTGACAGAATTAATGCTGTTAACATTGAGATTTTTTTCTTTTTTCTTTTTTCTTTTTTTTTTACCCCCTCTCGTTTGCTTTCCAGGTCATGCTGACCTGTTCGGCTTGGACTGTTTCGCATTTGTTTTTAATGTCAGTTTAAATGTAATTGTAAAAGCATGTATGCTCTAAATTCATGTAGTTACTTTTTCCAGTGGAAAAGCCTGGTATTCGAAAGCATTTCCAGGCTCTGCAATTTCACATGAGCAGGTTTTTAGTAAAACCTTGTGCCCCTCACTGAGGATGGCATCTGGACAGTGAGCCTCTTTCTTCTGGCTCAGTAGTCAGAGAGAGGAGACTTGGAAATAGTTTCTGCTGGATTCTGTGCTTTGGCAAGGATGTGCAGCATTGCGTATCATTCTATTATTAATTACGTTTACTCCTCCATGAACTAAAAAACATTAGACTAAATAGTCCAACATAAACCTTGAAAGATAAAATTTGATATTCTTTCCCCTGGCTATTTCTCTGACCAACAATTGGGACTGTAAGGAGAATGGGGGCGTGGGGGGAAGAACCAAGGAGTCTTCTTGCCTGAAGGAATTTGGCATACATTTATTAGTCCCACTTGGTTGCACCCCCTACTAATCTCTCACTCCATGCCTGCCAAGGACGGACTCTGCTCCCTGCCTCTTGTCCCTGTCCTAGTTCTTTCCCATCCATCTCCAACTCCCACCACTGACCCTTCTCTCCAGTAAAATGCTACTCACCCTGATGAAATGCAAAGAATACCACCACCCTAGAAGAGAGTATACCTGGTTTAACTCCTGCTCTACCAGTATCTAGCTGTGTGACCTTGGGCACAACTTATCTTTGGCCTTCAGTCTCCTCGTCATTAAAATTAAAGATTGATTTGAGAGGGAAAAGAAGGGAGAGACAAAATCTCAGGCTTTCAAACTGTCTTTTGTAATGGAACCTTTTATTCAATTCAAACAAAACCTGACATGGAGTCCCAGATGTAGGTACAGAATAAATCACTGCTGCTCTTATTTGAAAGTAGGTGGGGTGCTTGAAGCCACATGCTCAGTCCCACTTTGCCTTCTCTCAGGGGCCCTTGAAGAAACTTGTAGGACTCTTGGGTTTCTGCTACTGTACTAGATTGATTCTTCTAACCCTGATTCTCTCTTCTATTAGATTTCAGTCCTTGTGGAAAGTCTATGTTTCATCAGTTAGCTTTTTCAGAAAGAAGTTCACCTGCTTGGTATTAAGGGTTTGAAGTGGAAGTGGAGCAATGTGGAACTCAGTAACTAGCAATAGTAACAGCCATCACTGATTGACCTATAGACTTTACTCTGTGCCAAGCACTGGGGACGTATCCCTGTTTGGAAAATCACAACAACCCTGTGACATAGATCCTGTTATTATCTTAAAATTCTGAAACCTGTCAATTTGGTCCTCAACCTTTGCCTGGAGACTATTTGCCCAAGATGGAAGACCATACTTCTCAGTTTTCCACCATACAATTTCTCAGAATGTTTTCTAGCTATAGATCCATTATTGGAAAAAGTCATAGCTTGCCTATTTATTATACACTTTTAGAGAGTGCAGAACACTTTCACTGGGTTCATCTCATTTCCTCCTAAAAATACTCCTATGCAGTAGTCAGGCCAGATCATCACCATTATATAGACAAGAAAACGGCGGGGCAGGAAAAATCAAGAGATTTGTTCAAGGTCACACATCTCATGAGACTCTGAATACCACCTCCAATAATAATAAGTCCTTTATTGTCAATAGCATTTTAGAACTTTAAGGTCATTATTGCATTTGGCCTCTTGGAATTCACTGCATTTTTCACTACACATCCGTCTTGGAGAGTCCCTCTGGTGGTGTATAATCTGCTTTCTACTCTCAGTCACCACCACAGTGTCTATATTCCTTGTAGCAACCTTATGAATCAGGCACTGATATTATGCCCGTTTTACAAATGAGCTACCTGAGGCACAGAGAGGCTCATTCTTTCCCAATGTCACACAGCTAGTCAGTGATAGAACCAGGGTTACAGATGAAACAGTCTGACTCCAGAATCTTGGGTCTTAACTTCTACACTTTATATATGTGTAAAGAAACTAAGAGCCAGAGAGGGAAAGAGACAGTCCTGAAGTCCCACGGTGAGCTCCCCTGGCTCCTAATGCAGTATTTCTCTGACCTTCAAATCCTAAAGTCATACAGTTAGATCCTCTGACTCCAGTGCTAGTAGATGGAAAGATGACTGGCCTGATTTAAGCCAAAGGCCACAAACTGCCTTTCCCCAGGCCAAAATTCACCTGCAGAATTCTGTTTGTCCAGCGCAGTGTTTGTTTAGAAAATTGGCATAGACTGCCCATAGGCATGGCATGGATCAATGTCACTATCCCCAACCTTCCCTATTTATGTTTGCTAGGCATATTTGGTCATTTATATATCTGCCTGACTTGTGAAGACTTTTGAGTTCATGACCCTTAGATTTAAACATTATAATATATAAACACTGTACATACACATGCACACATGTATTCACATAAGTACGGCCTAGTCTGGTTTCACAAGGAATTTGCAGCCCTGCACCAAACATACCTTTATGTTTACTTAGCATTTAGAATTACATTTCAGATTTGAATTTAGTTTTATAGGCAGTCATGTGCTGAAGAAACTAGGCTATTGTTTTTATTTCATACTGTGTCACCCTTGCTTTCCCTGCTATATCTGGTTCCCTGTCAGTCTTGCTTTCTGCCCTTCCCCATGCCTGAGTCAGGTTACCTGCAAGCCATTTACTCCTTACTCTTTAAGAATGGATTGAGAGTGAAGAAACCATTTTAGAGGGCTCACTATGTGCCAGGCACACTCTCATTTACTTCTCATCAGTGTTCTAATAGATGGGTGTAGCAGCACCCCCATTTTACAAGTGAGGAAACTGAATCTTAGAGAAGCTAAGCAGAGGGCTCAAAGTTATTATGCTAGTAATTGACAGAGCTGGGATTTGAACTCAATATTGTCTGACTCCAAAGCCTTTTCTTTTGCCTTACATCACACTTCTGTAAGGAAAGTGTATTTGTTTTCTATTGCTGCATAATATATTGCCATAAATTTAGCAGCTTCAAACAATACCCATTTATCAGTTATAAGTCAGAAATCTGGCACAGCATGGCTGAATTCTCAGTCCAGGGTCTCACAAGGCTGAAATTGAGGTGTCGACCAGGCCACATTCTAATAGGGAGCTCAGGGTTCTTTTCCAAGCTCACGTGTTTTTGGCCGCTTTGCAGTTGTAGGACTAAGGTTCCAGTTTCCTTTCTGGCTATCAGCCAGAGGCCATGCTCAGCTCCTAGAGGCTGCCCTCATTCCTTGCCATGTGGATCTCAACACCTTCAAAGCCAGCGTCAGAGAATCTTCCTTGTGTTGAATCTCTCTCACTCCATGAATGCCTTTCCAGGAAGAGCCCAGTCCCTTTTAAGGGCTCACCTGATTAGGTCAGGCCCATCAAGGATAACCACCCTTAAAATTCAACTACATTAGAATTTTAATTACATCTGCCCAGTCCTTTAACAAAAACATCTAGATTAGCGTTTGAATGAATAACTGGAAGGAACTGTGTGTACTCCAGAGTCTTGGAATCTCGGGGGCCATCTTAGAAGTCAGCCTAACACAAAAGTGATTCTTTTTTGCTCCAAATTCTTTGGTGAGATAGGAGGAAGAGAAACATTCTTGAGTTTAAGCAGAGAGATTCAAACTTTCTAAGACTTTGGAAACTTCGCCTCACCTTTGCCTCTCCCTTCCACATGGGTGAGAAGGCCTATATCTTGGGGTGGCAAGGGATGAGACTGGTGAAAAATCTTTCACCCCCACAGGGGTCTAAGGCTCCAGGCATCACATCAGGTTAGGTGTTCAGTGCCCTAAAGAACAGGTTGGGATGCAAAAGCCCCTTGCCAATGGCCCTTTCTTGTCACTGCTCTGACCCAAAATAAAGGAAGAGATTCTGAGCCGCTCACACACCATCAGAACTATCCACCTTTACTGTCCCCTTTCTCCATGCTTCATCACTCAATTTAAGTAAGCCAGTGAGTCTCTGCCTTGACACAGTGGCTGGCTGGCCTGTATCTCACATGAAAGAGTTAGATTTGACTCTGGGGCTCAGGTGCAGGGGGCAGGAGGGGAATGGGGGTGGCCTTCATGAAAGAAAACAAGGCCTTGGGCATTGAATAACAGCTGAGGCTAGCAAGCCTCATTGTCCAGCATTCCAAGTTGTCTAGCAACATGCTGGCCTCTGCCGTGGAGAGAGAACAGAGGATCCCCCGGCAAAATAAATGGAATCTGATTTCAATTACGTTCAGTACAGTCAACCTCTTCAGGCAGAGAGGCCAGAACACCTGGTGCGGCTAGGGCTACTATGGCCACAGGGACAGCACATTACCCAGGTCCTGGAGGCAAGTGGGAATGCAGCTTCTCTTCATTCAGCAGATGCCATATAGGTCTAGGGGAGGAGGATGTGAAAATACCAGCCAAGTAAGTTTTCATTGGCACTATACAGAGAAGGGGGAATTATTTCATCTTGATGGAGTCTCCCCACAGTCTCTGCACATATTGATCTTGCTTGTAATGAGTTTGCTTAGGTCCAGGAGTCATCACTCCACTGAGATCTGGGTCATTGGTGGGAAAATCAAGGTGACAGATTATATATCTCACTGATCACACTCTGTATGTCTCTCCACCTTTTGAAAAAGCCCATGGATTTATCAGCATATAATTTACTTGCATTCATTTCTTATCCGTAGTTTTAGTAAGGTGCTGCAAATGGGACAGCTGCCCTAGAGAGCAGTCTGTATTCACAGCACTATTTAATAGAGCCGTCTAAGATGATGGGAATCTTCTATATCTGTGTTGTCCAATAATGCAGCCACTAGCTACATGTGGCTTTTGAACACTGGAAATGTGACTAGTTGAGACTGATAGATTGCATTTTTAATATATTTTTTATTTTAATTAATTTAAATTTAAATAGCTACATGTGGCTAGTAGCTACTGTATTGGACAGTACAAATCTGGAAGGAGCTCACAGAGGCATGCACTGAGAGAAAACAGGAATGAATTAGTCAAAAAGAAAGCCAGTGTGGCATAGTCAATTCTGGATTAAGAATATGAGCCCTGGTTCTGATCTCAGTTCTATCACTAAGTAACCTTGCCTTCTCTGGCTTCTGTGTCCCCATCATTGACTTGAAAGGGGCTGCAGTTATATCTTATCTGCCTCCCTTCTTCACCCTTGACTACAGACTTCAGTAACTAGCATCAAATCCAGAAGGGAAAAGATAGGGAGCTATGAGAATACTCCAGTCATCTGCTGAAACAGATGTGGGGCACTATAGTGGCTTAAGATTCATAGCATGACAAAACAGGAATGGTTCTTATCCAGGGGTGACAGATTCAAATACTTTCAGGATCTACATAGGTAATGCAGCAGGGTGTGGGTGTGTGTGCATGCGTGGGTAGGAGAATAGTTGGTACTTTGGCAAACTGGAATGAATGCCACACTCCCCCCACACACATAGGGGTGCAAATGTTTAGGTTCAAACTCCTTGGGGAGGCAGCATGATATAGTAGAGAGAACATGGGCTTTGTAGTCAGCAGACCAGGTTTAGATGATTGGCTTCTCTTTCTTGATATCTGTGTTACCTCAGGTTACTCGTTTGCAAAACAGGGATAAAAAACATCCTTAACCTCCTAAGGTCACTGTGGATTTAAATCAGGTAATATGTTCATGAAGTGAAGGCCTTGAAAAAATAGTAGTTTCTCTTAGTTAACTCGCCCATATGGTTAATTACACCCCTCTCCCAGGCTGGAAAGGAGACTAAATGATCTGACAATTCCTGAGCTCAAAGCCAGAAAGCGCCTGTGATGGGGAAGGCAAAATCTTCCTGTAGCAACTGCAGCAGGGAACAGATTCTGTAGGCACTACCAGTCTTTAGAGTTGTGTCCAAGAACCCATGTTCACAATGGGTTCACCAGATGACAAGATATTGTAGGGGGCAGGCCTCTAGCCCTGGGATAAGATGGGCTTGGCCCAGACCATACCTTCCAGCCTGTGCCCTTGGTGGGAAGTGGGAGTTGGCAGTGGGTGTGCATATCTCCTTATTACTGGCTGTGCCCAAGCCCTGCAGAAATGATTGTTGGACAAGGTCATCTTGCACTGACGGTTGGCTTTCCAGGCTTCCCTGTTATTTTCCCCTGAGTTCTTCTCTATGTTCCTCTTGCACCACTGAACCCACCATTTTCCTCTTCCCTACCCTAGTTCCAAACATTCTTGCAGCAATTTACTGAGTGACGCTATGATTGGAGTTTGCATTGAACCACTTATTTTTCTAATTAGAGCTGAAAATCAGTTTCAGATATGTATCTGTCTCAGCAGAAGCCAGAAACAGAGAAATAGTAGGTTTTGTTGTATTTATCCATTTAAATTGAGCGATCAACTTCTCTGCTTTATACCCTTTTATTTATTATTATTAGTTTTAAAAGATTAAAGTGGTTTATGGTCCTTACAGTGCAACTGCCTATGCTAGACCTCAGAGTTATGACCTTTTCAATTATTTCTGTCAATATAAATGCTACGGAAAATAGCACAAAGTAAGCATTGAGATGCCCAAAGACATCTAAATTGTGCATATGTGAGCATGTGGGGAGGATGGTTCTTAAACTTTGAGTTTTGGATTATTGTGATTGTTTTAAATAATGTTATTTCTATCATTCTTTGTAATGGCTGTCTCCTAGCATGGTTCCCAGTTTACACACAGATGGTAGAGGCAGAGACATTCTGTCATTTGTCTGATATTATTGGAGATTTCAACCTTTCACCTCCCCCACCTTTGCTAAAAAGAAGAAAATCAATATGTGTGTTATAGTGCATGTTCAACTGTGGGTGTAATTCTAACAGCAGCTGAGGCTGTTTATAGTGTTCAGTGGGAAATGGAACACCAGAAAATTCCCATTCATTGATCCCAAAGTGGGATGATAGAATTTGGTAGTCTGAAGATGGAAGGGATTGATCTTCAGGGCTATTTTTTTAAAACCCAATTCCCATATGATGCTTGAATTCTTAACCTTATGCATCTAGTTTCTGATCATTTCCAGTGGCATGAGTGCCTGGCAAGCTTTCTGTCTTCAGAGAGCTTTAACTATCAAACTCTGTGTGTGTGTGTGTGTGTGTATGTGTGTAAACACGGGCTCTTAGAGAAAGAGTGAGAAAGAGAGAGAACACTAAAATCCAAGTCACTGTACTTTCTGGTACCCCAAGGAACCCAAAGAAAAGTCTAGTCCTTCAGCAGGTCTGCCTTTCTAGTCTGTTTGCCTAGCTATCTGCTAGACATGCTAGACATAGGCACATGTACATCTCTTCTTTGATTTACCACACTAAGTATTTGTCTGTCACCTATATGATAAAGCCCAAACATCGTAATATGATATGCATGCCCCTTTAAAATCAGGCCCCGTCTTTATTTTCAACCTCATAAATAGCCACTCTCCCAACAAATGCAATATACACTTCAGCCACATTGGTCTTTAGTTGTTGTTGCTCTAAACACTCATTAATGCTTTTGTTTATGCCCTTTCCACCCATTTCTGCCTGGTGAAATCCTCATCAATCTTCAAATTCTAGGTCAAATGCCACCTTCTATGTAAAACATGTTCTAACTGCATCTAAGCAGAGATTATTGTTTTCCTCTTTTGTTGATGTTTCTGTTGTAGCATTTACCAGTTTGACATTTTCTAGAATTGTTTGTGGGCATTTATTTCTCCTATACCAGATTTGGCCAGGGCCTGTGTCCTTTCTGTCACCCAGAAGCAAAGGTCTAACAATGGATGTCTGTTGAATGAATGAATGCATCATGAATGTATTAGTAAATGAGTTAATTGAAGGGCCCAGGTATGAATACTGAAGGCAGAGTCAAATGCAAGAATATATTGGATTGATCTGGCACAGAGATCAGGGGAGAAAGTAAGATATTAAAGTTTGGGTATAGCAGAAATTTGGAATGATGAATCATTCATTCAACCAGTGTTGAATGAGCTCTTGTCCTTAAGGAGTTTAGAGTCTGTGACCAAGAGAATGAACATCTTTATTTTCTTAGCTCAGGCAGTTTTTCTAACAGGGTAACTGTGCTGTGTGTATTTGGCCACTGGTGATGAATTCAAGTTTCTCTTCCTTCCCAATAGCCCGGAAGCTGAAGAAACTTGGTAATCTGAAGCTACAGGAAGAAGGGGAGACTTCCAGCGCCACCAGCCCCACTGAGGAGTCAAGCCAGAAGCTGACGGTGTCACACATTGAAGGCTATGAATGTCAGCCCATCTTTCTGAATGTCCTGGAAGCCATTGAGCCAGGCGTGGTGTGTGCTGGACATGACAACAACCAGCCTGACTCTTTCGCAGCCTTGCTCTCTAGCCTCAATGAACTGGGCGAGAGACAGCTTGTTCATGTGGTCAAGTGGGCCAAGGCCTTGCCTGGTAAGGAAAAGGAAAGTGGGGGCGTAGGATAAAGGAGATCACATTTAGTGAATGCTCCTATGGGCCAGGCACCATGTCGGGTGCTTTCCAGCCCATTAACTCAGTCAGTCGTCACCATAATTCTGAGGAGGAGGGATCATTATAATCTTCACTTTAAACATAAGGGAATTGAGACTTAGAAAGTGAAGAGAAAGGCAGCATTATAGAGTGTCCCATATGTTTTCATGTTCAACCCACAGACAAGGTGAGCAAAATTTCCCATGATCACACCACATAGTCATAACCACATATGCCTTAGGATGCTTTTGTACATGTGTACACACAGGCTCACCCCAGAGATAATCTTGAGCCTGCTTGACATTCTGTCTTCAGTGTCACTTTTTCAGGTGGTATAGTAGAAAGAATATGAGTTCGGGAGTCAGAACACTTGGATTCTAATCTTAGCTCTACTGGTAATTTATTGTGTGGTCCCCTCCTCTTCTGGGTCTCAATTTCTCTATAGGTATAACTATAAAGGGTAGCTTGGACTAAATTGATGGTTTTCAAATTTTGCTTCAAAGAATGCTCAGTTAGTGCTCTTTAAACTACCTTAGGAATCATTGTGAGAAGAAAGGTTAGGTGATAGTGAAAGAATTCCTAAGTGTCTACAACTTCTGCTTAGATACCTCCACTGATGGGGAACTCACTCCCTTCCTGAGCCATCTGTTGTTTAAACAAGTCCAGTTATTAAAATATTACAGCTTAAGGAAGACTTAAAGATCCTCTATCCAAGAATTCATAAACTTTCCATTAGCAGCCAACTGCTTTAGTTCTCAAAAGCATTCCATGCGTACACAAATGGAGCTGGTTGATTTAAAGCCAGAGTCTGCGGCCTAGGCCTCACCATCTCAGCCTCTTCCTTACTATCCTAGGGAAGCCCCAGGTCACTTTTGCCAAATCATAGGGCTCCAGGGAACACAGTTTGAAAACCAGTGAAGCATATACTCTTTAAACGTTCTCCTAATCCTGAGATTATATGATTCAAAGATTCTTTTAAAGTATCAACAATCAAACTTCCTCTTGTGGAGTCACAGATTAACCTGCCTTCCAATAATAATTGTCATTCAAGTGGAAATTTATGTTGAGCAGACCAATTCTGAATGATTTGATCCTCATAAGAATACGATAAATTAGGGGTTCTTTCCCCCATTTTACAGAGGAAGACACTTAATCTCTGAGAAGTGATGTGATTGGCCTACAGTTACATAGCCAGAACCAGAACTTGAGCCCAAGTCCTCTCCTGATTCCATATCCCCTCCTAATTTCACTCTACCTGTAGTCTGTAGCACCTCTGCAGTTCTGTAGTCCTGGGCTTTACAGTGAGGGGTTTAATAACAGTACAAAAATTACCTTTTTTTTTTGAGACAGAGTCTCACTCTGTTGCCCGGGCTAGAGTGCTGTGGCGTCAGCCTAGCTCACAGCAACCTCAAACTCCTGGGCTCAAGCGATCCTCCTGCCTCAGCCTCCCGAGTAGCTGGGACTACAGGCATGTGCCCCCACACTCAGCTAATTTTTTATTTTTTGTAGAGACAGGATCTTTCCATGTTTCCCAGGCTGGTCTTGAACTAGACTCAAGCGATCCTCCCACCTCAGCCTCCTAAAGTGCTGGGATTACAGGCATGAGCCACTGTGCCCAGCCAAGCCTATATTTTGTATTTCCAACTCACAAGGCTCAGCTGCAGCCCTAACCATCCCTAATGCCTTCCCAGCTTGGGAAGCTGAGGCTGACTAGCCAATATGATCACTGGGAAGGAGGCCCAAGGACTCTGACTGGACATGCACTGTGCTAAAACAGAGGGCTCAGGCAGAGAGTAAAAACAAAAAAGAAAAAAAAGAAAGTTGCTTTAATTCTTATCACTTTTTCAGCTGGATGTCTTGATATCATGTGTTTGACAGAGATTCAAAGTTTAATCTTCCCAAGCAGTTTCCAAACACTTAACTTGTCTCATTTTATAGGATACAGAGCCTTTTCATATATATGATCCCACTTAATCTTCACAACAGTCCTATGAATCATAGGGACTATTATTTCCATTACACATGCCAAGGTTCAAAGAGGTTAACTAACTTGCTCCATTTGGTCACTTAACAAATGGAGCCAGAACTTGAGCTCAGACCCTCTAGTTTCTAACTTAGTGGTCTTGACAATAACCTTGTACAAATCACCATGGCAGAATTTATATGACTGGGGATCACTGGCATTTCTTGGCCCAACCCCTAGGATGGGAAGCCTTCTACTTACATTAACAAGTCTGCAAGCCAGTATCAGTTCACTGTCTAGCTTGCCAGAGTAAATAACCTCTGACCCTGAGTCACTTAAAATAAAAGTCTTCAAAAAAAGCCAATTATCACATTTATAAGAACTGTTATTCATATTATCAGTAATCACCTACTAGTTCAGGTAATTTACCCATTCAATAGGTTGAGTTTCTGACCTGTACGAGGCATTGTGCTAGGCACCTAGTTAGATGAATTTTGTTGTAAGTTTTCTATGACAGTCATGATATATGGAAATTGACTAGTAGGGTACCTGGCACATTAATAAATAATAACTATTAATTGGGGGTGAGTGAGTAGATTGTGAGTGCATGGTATATTTAGAATCAAATGTATCTGGTTTGGAATCCTAGCTATGCACTACTTGTGTGACCTTGAGCAAATCACATGTCTTCTTTGTGCTTCTGTTTCCTCATTTGTAGAGATGATAGAACAATCACTATCTTGCAAATTGTTATCAACAAAGAGATTATGTATTAAGAGCACCTTGTCCAGTAGCTGAAATATAATAGGTGCTGTGTAAATGGTGGCTTATCACTATGAGGCTTGAGTACTAAGGCACTGCTTTCACTAAGCTCAATTTAAGCTACCACCAGCTTTGCCTAGAAGCTCCTACATGTTCCCCAAGGCTGAATTGTCTTCTTTAAAGACGTTGCCTGGCATATGCACTAGAGCAGCAAATATTTCCAAACTGGCCTTTCTTTGAGCCTATTCTCCAAGACTAGACATGGAACTCCAAGTTTCCACTGAAAATTGCTAAAAAAAAATAATGTCTATTAGATTCTAATGACAAAACAGTTAGTCTCAAGGACACTGCCTCTGCTCCCTAACGTTTTGGTATGTTTCAAAACTTGAGAATGACTCCTCTCTATTTCTCCCGAATAGTCTTAGACAGTGGCCAATAGGCGTTGGGTGAATGTTTGCCTAAGGAAACCTGTAGGGCAGAGGCTATCATTTCCTCAAGTCATCCCTTGATAGCCATGCATTCTATGCAAAAGCAACTGCCTATGCAGAGATAGTAGAGCTATAGAGGCATGGGAAAGCATGATGTGTTCAGCAAAGTGTAAGTTTATCAGAATAGCTGGAACCTAAATTACAAGAAGAAAAGTGGCAAGAAATTAGTCTAGGGAAGCAGGTCATAAATTAGGGCCTATTTTCATATAATAATGGAAGTAATGTGAGGATGGCAGTAGGATAGGAAACTAGCATGCTCAGGGTACCTGTTGAGTAGAAAATAATGGAGAGGAAGCGTGGGAAAGAAAGTGGGACAGAAAAAGAGAGAAGAATGGAGTGGCTGTCAAGGCATCCCTCCATGTGCTGATATGTAGGAATATCCCTCTCCCAGGGTTGTTAGAAGGGTCAAATCATATTATAGCTTGAAATGAGCTTTGTAAAGTGAAAATTTATGTTCAAGTGAGAGGAATAATTATTACACTGTATCTTCAGAAAGCTGGAGCATGGGCTTTGCAATCTGACTGCTTGGCTTTGGAAGTTGGTCTGCCAATTACTAGCCATATGATATTGGACATGATCTTAACCTCTCTGACTCACTTTTACTGGTTCACAGAATGGGGATAATAATAGTAACTACCTTATTCACTATTGTGACATTAAATGAGGTAATATAAATAAACTGCTTAGAAAAGAGTTCACTCACTGTAAGCAGTCAGCACCTGGACTGACCACTGTCTCTGCCCCTTCTTCTCCAGGATTCCGCAATTTGCATGTGGACGATCAGATGGCAGTCATTCAGTACTCATGGATGGGGCTCATGGTGTTTGCCATGGGCTGGCGATCCTTCACCAACGTCAACTCTAGGATGCTCTATTTTGCCCCTGATCTGGTTTTCAATGAGTAAGTGCTCCTGGGCCCAGCGTCACTTAAATACAGCAGCCTGGCCAGCCGTGGTTGGTGGTGGTGGTGATGGGGATGGGGGTGACAATGAAGGTTAGCTCAGTTGACCTGCAGGTGTGGCAGTGGAGGCTCCAGCCAGCCAGCTCAGTCTGAGCTGGCTTATCCTTCGGCTGGGAAGCCAACTAAGTGGTGGGAAGCAAGGGGGTATTTCTGAGGCCATCCCTTTCCCACCCAAGACCTAATCCTGGTATTTTGGTCATGCTTCTGGTCTACTTTGTAGCTTATGTCAGAACCTCATGTAAAGGTCACTCGGGGCAACATATGGAAGGGGCAGAGAGACTCTGGTTGTGAGGGCTGAAGTTCCTTTAGTCCATTTACTACCACTGAGGGCTACTATCAATCACCATTTGTTGAGCAACTACTTTCTGCCAGGACTATGCTACTTTCTAAATCTTTTCTCCTTGAGTCCTCATGGTGATCTGATCTCCCCTTTTTCTAGATAATCCTGTTTTTGGGGGGTTTTTTTATGGATGGGGAAAGTCAGGCTCAGCAAAATAAAGTGATTCACCAAAAGTCACACAGCTAGTGCATGTTGAAGATGAGATTCAAATATATGTCTGTGTCACTCCCAGCTCTTCTCCTGCCTCATGGTGGTGACTGATGGAAAGGAGCAACCCTACCACTCTCCGGGTGTGTGACCTGAGCCCTGCCATTTCACTTCTCTTAAATAGATTTAATTAATACCTGTACTGCCACAAGCTCAATTTATCCTTTATGAATTTGGCCAAGGGCTCAGATTTTAGAATTACATTTTTCTCTACTGAGATCTCTATTCTACTATTTTGTACATCGTCTTTAGGCAAGACCCTTAACATCCTTGACCCTTGGTTTCCTCATCTGTCAGTAATAATAGAACCTTCATAAATGGTTTGTTATGATAGCAAATTGAAAACTAATGGATGTGGAATGTCTGGCACAAGGAGGCAAGAAATAAAAAAAAAAGAAATCCCTTTATGATTTGCCCTTTCCCTAGTAGTGAAACTCTTCTGGGTTAGAGGGCTTCTCTGTGTCTGCTGCTTAAGGTCCCTCCATGGTACTGTGAGTGGAGCCAGCCAGAAAAAATCTTCCCAAGGACCTTAAGCGAGTGTCACCACAAAGAATACTTTCAGTCAGGGCAGGAATTGACCTTCTCTCCCCTCCAGCCCTCTAACCCAGAAGAGCCTTAAAATAAAATCTACAGGCCAGTGGTTCCTTCCAGTATAGCAGTGCCATGCAAGGGAGAGTGAATGTCCCCAGCTGCCCTCCCAACCCAACCAGCCTGGTAGCCAGAGCTAAGAATAACCACTGGGATTTTGGCATGACCTGCTTTGTCATATCCAGACCTTCAAAGAGTTGCTTACGATGCCATCTTCTGGGGCAGGCCTTGAAAAACCCCCTAACTGTTCATCTCCTATCCCCAAAGCTCTCCTGGCCTTGAGTGATTGATTCAACTCCATGAGCACCTGCCCCACCTTCCCCAGAGCCCTGAGACCTCTGGAGCTTTGCAAGATGATGATTGGTTATTTTCTAAATCCTTATTTACCTCTCTACGTCTGAGTAAGCATGTGATACCCCATCTCAGCTTCCTGGCCCAGTCCCATCCATCTCATCAAAAGGTGCCACAGGTCTCTTCACAGGGACAGAGGCCTAGACCCACCAAGCCCCGGGGCTCCTTTTATAGGAACCCACTATGTTAGAGCTCTCAAGGTCCCTACAAACATCTAGACCAGTGTTTGTCAAAATGGTTGCTGTTGACATTTTGGTAGCAATAATTGTTCATTGTGTAAGACATTTCTACATATTGGAATATGTTTAGTGTCCCTGGCACCTGCCTACTAAACACTAAATACGATTCCAGTCATTCTGACAGCGCAAGCTGACCCCCACACATTTCTAACAGCCATTGAGGAGGCAGTACTCTCCAGTTGAGAGGCACTAATTGCTGCCAGCCACCTCAAGGTATTAATGGGGAGACTGAGACCCAAAGAGAGAGATAGGTACTTGTCCAAGCTGGAACAACCCATTTGCTGATCTCTCTGACACCAAACCTTGTCATCGGTCCTGTTTTTTTCTTTCCTTCCCTCTTTTGGAAAGCATATGTTATGAAGATAATGGGCTTGGACCTTAGCTCTGTGACATTGGGCAAATTACTGAGCTTTTCTGAGCCTCAAATCTCATCTGTATAATGGTGAATAGTATCATAATAGCACCTTCCTACATGTCATTTATTGAGCACTTACTATGTGTCAGGCACTGTGCTCAGTGTTTTCAGACCTTCATTTCCCCTCTTATCCACTCTTGTTTATTCCCACCTATCCCTGCTCTCCTCCTAAATTTCATTCCTGCCCCCCTTTTCTACCCTCCACTTTCCTCTCCCTTTTCTTTAATTATCTTCCTATTCTTTTTGCCCTTTCTCCCCACTTCTTGTTCCCATCCCCTCTGAATTCCTCCCCTTGCCTTTCTCCTTTTTCTACCCTCCATTCTCCACCTTCTCTGTCCCTGGAGCCTGCAGCAATGTTACAGGAATCCTCCATGCCAGGACCATGATTTCAATGGTAAGAAGAGTATAGTGTTGTCATCAACAGAGATATGAAAGAACAATGGAGACCAGAGCAAGGCCAGGCCACAGGGTTGGCAGATCTTACTCAAAAATTCTCTAGGGTGAAAGCTTGGAGCAACACTGTTCTGGTCAATTGACTTGTGATACCATCTAAACACTTCCTCTTTCCAGTTGGGCTTCAGCCTGAGTTGAATAATTCTACACCATCTGCCCCTTTTCCTCTTTCTCCAGAGCAGCCAAGATCTCTCTGAGATAGTGTGCTGAGCTTCCATCTAGACAACACCAGGCCTGCTCAGCCCGTGGACTAGGCTAGTGGCTTGGGTGGGGACCAAAATTTCAAATCACAGCCTATAGGCTCCATCTGAGAGGTCTTTGTCCTCACCACTTAAGTGGGTGTCAAATTCCCTTTCCTTTCTCCACATGTTACACAATCAATCTCTGTCTTACACATACAAACACACACACACACACACACTTGATTTCTGAAGTACCAAAATCCAAAAGGCCTACTAGCTGGAGGATGCTGTGTTTTCTCTTAGAGGCATGCCATGGCCAGTCATGGAATGAAGAGGTTGCTCCCCACTAAGAAGCTGTCCAACCCTTGGCCACTTCCCCATATAATTTATAGGTGATAATGTGATGATCTATTCACAAGTCATTACAATAAAAGCAGCTCACATATATTTAAAGCTCCCAAACTGTGGCAAGGAACAGCATATGAGGGAATAAGCTTCCCCTCCAGGAGTGGGGAACCGGCATCCTGAAGACTACATGTGGCCTTCTAGGTCCTTAGGTGTGGCCTTTTGACTGAATCCAAATTTCACAGAACAAATCATTTTATTAAAAGGGATGCAATGGAGAAATATGGAGCTTTTCTTGCCTCCTTTGGTGCTTAAAAAAGAAGAATCTTGAAACCCAAAGGCTGAAGGTTCCACGCCCCTGCGGGGCACATTTGAAAAGCATTGAAATTGATTTTGAAAGGACAATATGGAATCTCCTTCACTGGGAGTTTTTAAATAAATGCTTAAATTTCTAGTAGTCCAGGCCAGAGGCAGGGGAGTTAGCAAGATGACCGAATACTTGGGTTACTTGTGAATCCTGGTGTCCTGATGTTAAGAGCTGATTTCTGGGGCCTCTCTCCTAGAAATCCTCCATGTTGGGCGCCTGGGAGGCAGGTTCTGGCTCTGGCTGGAGCCAGGATATTAGAGCTGTAGTCAGGGAGACCATGTGCCTGCTCCATTGTGTTCATTTGGTTAGGCTTTCCTGTCTCTGCCTCAGGAAACAGAAGGGGCACGGAGACCTGGAAATTCCATGCACTCACCCATATCCTGGCCAGGGAAGATGAGTAGTTATCAGGAAGTGAGGATTTTGGAAAAAAAGAACAACCTTGTTCCTTGTCACTGAAGAAGGAGAAACAGCAAACTCTTCTTAGAGAACCTGGAGAGGGAGGGCAACCAGAGACATTCCTTCTGGACTTGTTGTAAGCCTCCACTCATTCTTCTTCTTCCTCTGTGTGTCTCCTTCCCAGGTACCGCATGCACAAGTCCCGGATGTACAGCCAGTGTGTCCGAATGAGGCACCTCTCTCAAGAGTTTGGATGGCTCCAAATCACACCCCAGGAATTCCTGTGCATGAAAGCACTACTACTTTTCAGCATTAGTAAGTTCCTAGAGGCACAAGGAATGCCCTGGGGGACACAGAGGCTCAGAAGGGACAACTTTTGCCATTAAGGAGTTGTCAGGGAGAAGCCAGTTCCTGGACACTTCCCTTCTTCTTTCCCCCTGCCTGTGCCCCCTCCACTCTCCTTCAGCATCATTTTTCTTAAACGGACCAATTTCATGACTAGAGACCAATTTCTTTACTAGAATTAAGCCTCCATCAGATCCCCACCTACTCCCACTCTCTATTTGGGACAAGGCCTTTTTGGCTGATTGCAGCAGGTCTCTGAATTTTTCCACAGCTTCTGCTATAGAACCAGCCATGGACCACCTTATATTCCTTGCAGAGCAGTAGAGCAGGAGGAATTGCCTCCTGGAAGGAATTTCCTCTTCTGCCAACAAGAGGAGGTCTACATGAGCAACTCAGGGTTCGTTTAGCAACCAAGGAACATTTCTTTAATGTCTCTTCTAAGCAGAGTGCTGTCTTTGCGTCTGTGAGGGAGAAATGAGGTAAAATTTGATATTCAAAGCCATATGCTTTAATTTTGTAAATCAGAGCTGGACTGTGAATGACATAAAACCTTAGCTTCTAAAAAATGGAGACACGAGAAGACTAGAAAAAAGAAATGTTCAGTAAATTTTATTTACTTGACTCCCATCAGTTAGGGTCCGGCTATCCTTTTTCCTGAGATCTCCCTGGCAGACCGAAGGCCACAGGCACTCAGACATCAACTGACAGGAAGCCAAGTAGCTGGTTCCCATGGGGGTGGGGGTAAGCTTGTGGTCAGAAAATTCAGTGCTTTGTCTAATGCTCCTTCGTGGGCATGCTTCCCCTCCCCATTCTGTCTTCATCCCACATCAGTTCCAGTGGATGGGCTGAAAAATCAAAAATTCTTTGATGAACTTCGAATGAACTACATCAAGGAACTCGATCGTATCATCGCATGCAAAAGAAAAAATCCCACATCCTGCTCAAGGCGCTTCTACCAGCTCACCAAGCTCCTGGACTCTGTGCAGCCTGTAAGCAAATGAGGGAGGGTGCTTTATCAGGGAGAGCAACCTGATAAAGCCAAATGATAATCTGCTTCTCTAGGGTCTGGCACCACCTGTCGGGAGGTGCTTCCATCCCCCTCTGGCTTTGAGTGTGGTCCAGGAAGAAAATAGAGTGAAGAAAGGAACACGGGTCACAATGTCCCAGCTGGCTATTGGGAAAGGGGTGGAGGAGTTGAGAACAGAGCAGTAGGGACTCAGGGAAGGGGCTTAGAGCAGATGAGTTCTCTAGGCAGACAAAACAGACCTGGATGTTTTTCCCCTCTTCTCTGAGTCATGTGCATGTGAGTTTATCTCTGTGTGTGTGTGTGTGTGTGTGTGTGT
>VBSM01000937.1:2780811-2828230 GCA_008086735.1 Cheirogaleus medius | reverse complement strand
AAAAAAAAAAAACCTTGCTAGGGTTTTTTGCTTAAAAAACTAAGCAAAAACAAACAAACAGAAATCCCCAAAGAGGCCAATAGTGACTAAAAGAAGGTGAAAATTGCAGGCCCATGGGGATTCACTGCTTTTTTTCATCCCCTTCCACCCTGGGAGACTTTATTTTCTGCCAATGGCAAGTGCCATTAGAGGGCAGGGTGATCCCAGGGCTGAGTTGGGGAGGAGGGACAGAGAGGAGAGGAAAAGGAGGGCAGATCATCAGTACCTGCCTTGGCCCCTGGGGCAAGACTGCTCAACTGCAGTGTAATTCATTGTACTAAAAATGTGCTTCTTTTGAAAACGTGTCTGCATGTGAACGCCTCCCCCATCCCAAACCCTTTCCTCTCTCACCCTCTGCCTCCACCCTCAAGTTGACTTTCAATAGTTTTTCTAAGAGCTTTGAACTGAATGTTCTCTTTAGCCAAAACTTGGCCACTTCCACTGGAGAGTCAGACTAGTGAGAAGGAGAGGAGAGATCTGACCCTTTAGAAGGCCCCATTTGGATCCAGGTCAGCTTTCTCATGTGTGAGCCAAGGAGGAGCTTGCAGCTGGAGTCAAAGGAGAAAGAAGTGATGGCTTGGATGTTCTCCTGCTTACGACACTAAATAGTTGATCCCTGACTGCCACCACGTTTTCCCTTCCTTAAAAAGACCTGAATGAAGTTTTCTGCCAGACTCCATGTGGCCACAGCTCCTTCCACCTTTACTTCAGTCTTTTGGGGGCCTGAAACTCACCATACTGCATTTCAGCCATGGTGGTGAAGCTTGTTCACCTCTTTGGACATGCTCTCAGACTCTCCACTAAGAGCCCCCACCACCAAGAAGGCTAGCAGGCCAGCAGCCCTGTCATCTATCTCCAGATGCCAGTAGTCTCAAAGACTTCTTACCAGATATCTCTCATCAACTATCAGATCTGTGGCGCCCTCAGACAAACTGGGAAGAAGGTATCATTGGGTTTGGACAAACTGGGCGTCTTGCCCTTGTCCCCCAGAGATAATACCCTCCCACCAAGTGGAGAAATGCCCACTTCCTTCTTGAGGGCAGCTAAAAGAGCTACCCAGATCAAGGTTGAAGAGAAAACTTAATTAGTTCAAAAACTGCAATCACGAAGGATGAAGGTGCTAGAACCAGAAACCCTGCAAGTGCTCTTCTTGGCACCTAACATATCCACCTGCAGAAGTCACGAGAAGAAGAGAGACTGAACCAAGAGAACTCTGACTACTAAATTAAAGTGTTCAGAGGCAAATCCTAAAGCCAGATGGGCACCATCTGGTGAGTTTACTCATCATCCTCCTCTGCTGCTGATTCTGGGCTCTGACATTGGCCATACTCACTCAGATTCCCCACCATTGTTGCTGCCTCTCAGTCAGAGGGAGGCTGAGCCATTGAGACTTTCAGCAGAACCATGGCTTCCTTTGGAAAGGTCTGGTTGGTGTGGCTCTGATATGCTGCCACCCATGAACTCAGGGTGTGCTCCTGGGACAATGGTTTCGTATAGTCCTTTGGCACACCTGTATTCTGTTGACTTTGTTCCCCAACCCTGAGTGCAGGGCAAATGTCCACCTACTTTCTCATCTTGACCACTGCCTCCTCACTTAGCAATTAACCTCATTTGTTGAACTCAAGAAATCAGGGCCCAGTCACCAATCTGCCCATTTTAGTTGGTTCGCTCTGCTTCTTGAGAAGATAGTTTCTGAGTGAAATGATATGATCCACATGGGTTTCCTCCCCTGATTTCTGTGTTGATATTAATACCCAAATGAACTTGCAAAACAACTTCTTTAAATAACAAGGAAGAAGGGAACCTAAGATGGATGATACGCCAATCTAAGACTGCTGGACAAAACTACAGCTGACAGGTTCCCTTTCTGGGGTAGAATAGACAAATTCTGGTTTTCTTTGTTACAGCACCAGCTGGCTTATGTACAGGATTACTTTTAGCTGTTTGAAACAGAAAAAAAAATATTCAGCACTCTTTTCAGTTAAACTAGGTTACATTTTAATAGGTCCTTTACATCTGTTTTGAAACAATTTTCATCTTTTGTGGTACGTGGACTGGATTATATCATTCTAATACCTCTCCTTGTAAATACTAGAGGCTCTCCATTCCATTTCTCTATGAAATTTTTCATCTTTATGGATTTCCCAATTGTGATTCTTGTCTTTATGAATATATACGTTTTTCACTTGCAAAAGCCCCAAATCAGTGAAACAGCACGTAATTAAAAACAACAACTGGATTATTCCAGATTTCCAAATGGCACGACCAGGGGAGCAATGGCCTAAACAAGGCTTTAGATCTGCTGTTTCTGCGCTGGGGTTTGAGTGAGCAAAGGAGATTTAAGCTTGGCTCTGTTCTCTCACACATGAAAAGGGGGAGGATTTTTTTTTGTTTGTTTTGGCCATTGATGTTCCAGACAGAAGTCTCATTTTGCATGCACTCTGCTCTACAAATAGAGTTGGTGTGGTTGGTACACTGTGCTCACCCATGAAGGACTGGCCACCTGGACCCACTCACCTGGTGAGCTAGAAGATGAGGATCACTCACCAAACAAGTCATGGGGACCATCTCCAAAGAAGTTGGCAGTGCTTGATGGGGATGGAGAGTGAGGAAGAGAAAAAGAAGGAGCACCAGGGAGAAAGCCCCATCTGTGCTGGGCAGCAGACAGCTGCCAGGGTCACGAACTCTGTGGTCAAAGAAAAGAGTCGTGTAACAGTTTCAGCTCCCATTCACTAGGCAGCTCACCTGGGCTTGGCCTCTGAGCTGACATGGGGATTGGATCCTTTGTTCCATAGTTTTTCTATGCCACAGGAAATACTGTTGTTCTTGGAAAGTTCATTATTTTTTTAAATTACCGTACTCTGAGAAAGGGATATTTTGAAGGATTCCGTCATATATCTTTGAAAAGAATCAGTAATAAGTATATTTTTGTGTATGTTTGCTGGCACTAAAAACAAAAAAAGGAACTTCACTCTGTCCTTTGGGTAGTTGCTGAGGTAACTGTCCAGGTTGAGAAATAACGTGCTGATGCTAGAGTCCCTCTCTGTCCATACTGTACTTCTAAATACATATAGGCATATATCACAAGTTGCATTATACTTGTACTTTAAAAGAAGATATGTCCACCATCCACATGATACTGACACAAGTGAACTAACTTTGAGCTTCAAGTAGCTTCTAAGTGTTTGTTTCATTAGGCACAGAACAGACATGGCCTTGCCCCCTTCTCCCCCTTGATACCCAACAGGGCACAAAGTTCCAAGCCACTCCCTCTGCCCCTTTCCAGCCCTGCACCAGTGCTGTACTTGAGGAGACTCTCTCCAGACAGCCTAGTAACTATCCCTGCATAGCCCTGGAAAAACTGGAGGCTGACTACTAATTATCCTGTGCCAGTTGCCCAGGTGAGAGGGCACTGAGCCAAGGGAGTGGTTTTTGTGCTTGACCTACCATAGGGGGTCATGGGAATCAGGAATGCTAAAGCATCAGATCAAACCCCAAACTTAAAGTCAAAATAAGCCATTTAACGTGTGCACCTTCTTGGAAAAGGAAGTTTCTACCCCAATGCCTTTATAGGCAGATTTATTCTTACCATTAATCTCTTTGAAAATCTTTGAAACCAGTTTTTACAAAAAGACAAAAAAAAAAGAGATGAAAGCATCACATTATGTAACCAAAGATTACATTGTATCTGCTAAGATGCCAAAATTTTTAAGGGCAGGGAGGGAGCAAACATTAGTGCCTCTTTGGTAAGCTATCCAAAGATAGACTAAAGGACTTTGCTGGTGACTGACTTATAAGAGTTTTGTGGGGCTTTCCCACCCTCACAATATATCGATACATGTTTAGAAGAGTTGAACATAATTTGGGAAAAATGGGATTATGGGTCCTTCGCTAAGTGATTTTATAAGCAGAACTTGCTTTCCTTTTCTCTAGTAGTTGCTGAGCAAATTCTTGAAGCTCCATCATTGCATGGTTGGAGATGGAGCTGGTGTTCACCGCTGTGTTTGCTAGTGCCCATGTTAGCTTGTCTGAAGATGTGAAGCCCTTACTGATAAGGGGAACATTTAAAGGACTAGATTTTGCACTAGAAGGACAGCAGGCAGAAATTCTCATTTCTGCCCACTTTGGACGGCACAAAAAGTTCTCTGTGGTTTAAGGCAGAAGGTTGAAATATATTGTAAATGAGTATATGTATCCATGTTTCAAAATTGAATTATATATATAGATATAATGTGTTCTGATAGCTTTACCTTTCTCTGCACCTTTATATTTGGTTCCAGGTCATACCTGATGCCATATACTTGTGAGAGAGGCTGCAGTTACATTTTGGAAGCTCTCTCAGAACGGACAAGACACCGGGATCAATCAGATAACTAAAAGATTGCTCCGCTTTGGGGCCTGACTCGCAAGCCTTGCAAGGGGCACAGGAGGGTAAAGGGTAGGGAACATGATGCGTTGCACTTTACTAGTCCAAGACAGATGAATGTGGAAAGGTTGATGAAGACTCATTGGAACTAACTGGAGTTTACCATAGGGAAGGCCCAGCCCAGCGTTGGGGCCAAAAGCCCACCCAGATGATTGGCCAGTGGCCCCCTAATGGGACCTGAGCCATTGAGAGAAGGAGGGCTGCTCTTTGATCTTCACCATCCTTGTGAGAGAAGGGCAATTTCCTGCATTTGGGAACTGGGAGCAAGTGCTCCATCTTTCATACAAATTCACTCACCTGCAATTGAGGTGCTCTTGCTACTGGATATCTGTGTGCTCTAATTCTGGTTGTGGATATGTTCTGTAAAGATTTTGACAAATGAAAATGTGTTTTTCTCTGCTAAAACTTGTCAGTGTACTAGAAGTTATATCTCTGTAGGTGCAGGTCCATCTCTGCCCACGGGTAGGGTTTTTTTTTTTTTTTGATTAAGAGTTTGACACTGGGGTCTGTTGACCAGAGCCTCCCAATCCTCAACCATTTCTAGGTGAAGGCAGAAAAATCCTCGTTAGTCACTCCTCTTTAGATATCTCAGCTGAGGTGACAAAACATTTGGAATTCCACCACTCCTCAAAAAAGTAGTAGATATTTGAATTTAGCAGATAGAGTTTTAGAGTGAAAACAGCTTCGACTCAGCTTTGATTTATCCTTATTTGATTTGGCCAGAAAGTAGGTAATATGGATTGACTGATTTCCAATCCAAATTCAGTAGACCAGAGTGCTACATTTTTCCCTTGCTCCACTTGTGTTTTAGGCTTTTATGGAATAAATGAGAAGCTATGGAATGGGTGGCCCATGGGGCCTGAAACCCTTCCTATATAAGCTGTTTAAGAAGACAGTCATGTAGCCGCAGATTCCATTGCCTACCAAAGACTGGAACACACAAATATTCATACCCCAAAGGAAAGACAATTTGAAAAGGTTGCTGCTTCTCTGGTGGTGCCCTCCGTGGCTGCTGCCTCACAGTTTGGGACCCTGTACACTGCAGAGCAGAGAGGCCATGCTTGCATTCTCTTACAACCTTAGCCCTTGGTGCTGTCCTGCAGCTAAGTGCCTGTGGGTTGTCCTAACCCATAAGCCACTTGAGTGCTGAGAGCAGCCACCATTAAGATGACCGAAGCAAAAGAAAAGAGTTCCTTCACCACCCAGTGACACCTTCCTGCCTTCCCCTAGACTGGAACGTTGATTAGGGAGTGCCTCGGACATGAAATTCTTGTGCTGTCCTTGAGATTAATCTGGCAGCAGGAGTGAGCAGACTATGTAACCAGAGATAAGAATTAATTTTTGATTTGAAGGAAAAAAAAAAGAGAGAGAAAGAAAGAAAGCATCATACAAAGATTTTTTAAAAAGAAACAAATTAATTTTGCTTGAAACTTCTTTCGAAGGGGCTCTGTTCTCACAGTGGCACTTGGCCTCCACTGGGCAACAGGATCAGCCCCAAGCGCTAGTGTTCTGTTCTCTTTTTGTAATCTTGGAATCTTTTGTTGCTCTAAATACAATTAAAAAATGGCAGAAACTTGTTTGTTGGAATACATGTGTGACTTTGGGTTTGTCTCTGCCTCTGCTTTCAGAAATGTCATCCATTGTGTAAAATACTGGCTTGCTGGTCTGCCAGCTAAAACTTGGCCACAGCCCCTGTTGTGGCTGCAGGCTCAAGTTATTGTTAACAAAGAGACCCGAGAAAAGCTGCTAATGTCCTCTTATCACTGTTGTTAATTTGTTAAAACATAAAACAATCTAAAATTTCAGATGAATGTCATCAGAGTTCTTTTAATTAGCTCTTTTTATTGGCTGCCTTTATTGAAGTCCAGAGTTGGTATCATGCCCAGTGGCCTTTTATGCTACTTTGACTTTCATATATTTTTTTAAAATCTTCACACAAGGGTTATAAATTTGCCCTGTGTTGGCCTTATCATAGGTTGACCTGGGACCACCAAAATAACAAAGGATCTGAGCTAGAAAGCACAGATGGACACTGGCAGTCCATCACAATCTCTCATGAAAAACTCCAAGCTTGTCAGCCAGGGGAAAGCCACACAAAGCTCAGCTGCTCACCCTTCCATCCTTATCCTTGTGGGAGCATAAAATGGTGCCCTCACTGCCCAATTCTAAGCAAGCTTCAGATAAGGAATGAGCATGTTCACATCCTCACTGCTTTTCAGTGACCATATCATCCTCAACCACTCAGGTATAATCTGAGTCAACCTTTTGGTTTCTTCAGTTTAAGGCAGGCCTCTTCCTCTTGCCTCTCAGTGTGAATGCTTATGACATTCCAAATTGAATTTCTGGGCTGGAGATACAAGCCATGAATGAGGTATGACAAGCATGTCAAAAATATTAATAATAAGAAAGTTCTGTATGCTTCAGTGTCCTCACCTGCAACCAGGGTTGTCACAATGCCTCCTTTCTGTGCTGGGTTTGGGATTCACTGAGAACATATGTGACACAGCTGGTGGCTATTTGCTCTGGCTTTGTTCCCTGTTAAAATGCCAGAACTCCTGAGAAGTATCCCACATTGAGCCATGTTTATCATTGACCACTTCAGAGTGGATGGATTTCTCAAACTCATCCTGCTTGATGGAGAAGAGAAGAAAACAAGGATTCTTGGGATGTGTGTTTGTGTGTGTCTAAGTAAGAGACAGTGTGTTTATTTGCAGTTTGTGTGTGTAAGTCAGAGGCCCTCTTTTCTTGCAAGTACAGCGAATGCTCTAACAGCCATCCTATTTGGCTTCACTCACCACTGCCTGAAAAACAAGGTCTTCAGTGTCTACCATAGGTTTTCCAAGGAGTAGGAAAGCACAGAGAACACTTCATGAGTTGAAAAGAGCCTGGAGATGAGAATCCTGTATGTGACTTGCTCATGGTCACACAACTAGTTGATAGCTAGGATTCTGGCCTGCTGATCCACTATATGACACTGGGAAGTCCTCTGCTCTTTTCTGGACCTCAGTTTTCTCCTTTATGAAATGAGCACATGTTGGAAGGTGTGGAGTAGGACTACATGAGATGGGAAGTCCCTTCCAGTGTAGAAACCATGGTTATTACAAGTTACATCAATACCTTTCTTAATCATGACTTAAGGGGAAAAGGAAAGGGCCTTTACCCTCAGAACACAGTTTTTAAAATCATGCATTTGTACTCGACAAACATTTATAGAACAAGGGGGTGGGGGTCAAAACAACAGTTAAGTCTTGTGTAGTAGATGCTATCAACCCCTTGAGATGGGAAAGGACTCCAAAGTGAAAAAAATTGTTTGCCACTGAGATTATATCATAAATGGCAGAGGTAAGTAAGAGTTAAATAAATAAGCCCTAATCCGTGTACTGTCTGTGCCTTCAGTGAGTTTACAGTCTTAAATGCCTTGGGCCAGACCAGTCTGGGACTTCAACCTATCATACCCATCCCAACCCTCCCACATCTTTCCCTCCAAAGAGATTAGGCTAACCTCTACTTTAGAATTGCTGCCTTTAGAACTAGAAGGGATATTAGACGTGGTATAGCCCAAACTTCTCATTATTCACATGAAGATGCCAGGCTAAAAAGAACACCCATCTCATGGTCCCTTCATGTTCATGCAGGCAGCATGCCAAGGTGATGGGCCACCTGAGAATTTCTACCATCCCTTTGCATGCAGGTTCAGGGCCCTGGTGAGAGAACCTCTACATACTGCCATCTGGCTCCCACATATACAAACCAAGGATCTCTACCCCAACCACAGCACCTACTTCACCTACCTCCCACTCCCAGAGGTTTACTTCATGTATCTGCAGGGGAGAGAGAAGGAGAGAAGTGTTGGGGGAGCTGGAATAGGGACTGCAGAAGCAATGAGAAACATTTAAAAGACACTGAGGTATGAGAACTTGGCTTTCTGAATTAATAGACAGATGCAGATGATTAAAACCCTCAGATTATCCTGCCACCATTTTGGGGGGACACTTCTCTTCCTTTAGCTGCTTCCCCAGGAGGCTTCAAGTGAGGAGAAGGCCATTAAGAGAACTTAGTCTGGCTGCCAGCCAGCAAGGCTGCATACCAAACAAGCTGGTTTAAGCCAGACTCTATGCAAACAGCCCTCCCCACACCCCAATCGGAGTACTTCAGATCTCAGACCAGAAAACAGGCCAGCAGAGCAAACAGATGCTGTGGGAGACACATCACCCACTACCTACCTGGGCGGTGACATTTGTCCCCAAAGGAAGCAGGCCCTTTTGATGTGTGTACACGGTGCCAAGGGTGGCTAATGCTAGTGTTGGACTATATTGTGGGAGAACCACACTGCATCAAAAGGCTGCAGGGACTCCTCACAGGGGCATCGTATCTAGTGTTCCCCTCATCCATTTGTTTTTTCCTTTATTCAACAACTATTTATTTGTGTAGCCATTCTGTGTTTTGTACAGGAACAAGACAGGCATAGTCTCTGCACTCAAGGAGCTCCTACTTTCCTGGGGAAGCCAGACAAAGACACAGACAATTGTGATATAGGGTAATATGTGCTATGGTGAGGGAAGTTCTGTGTTCTGTTTGGGTACAAAGGAAGGATGTCTAGCCCGGTCTAATGAGAAGGTCAAGGAAGGCTTCTTAGAGAAGTCCAGGCAGTGACCTAAGTTGAATGAAGATGGAGCTGAGAGATGAAAAAAAGGCATTCTTCCTCAGGCATGAAACTTCAGCCTTGTAAGGGAAACAGCAAACAGTTTAGCCTGAGGGAAGGGTTGGAAGAAGGGTTTGGCTATGAGAGATGAAAGTCAAGAAGGAGGCACAAGCAAAGCCAGCAGGGGCCTATGTGTTACACTAAAGAGTTTGGCTTTTATCCCAAGCATAAAGGGGAGCCATAGAAGCCATAGCCAGCATTTCAATTCCCAGAACACTGACAGGCACATGATCTCATCTGAACCTCATAACATCCTAAGGAGACAGGCACATCAAGGATCAGGCCCATTTTACAGAGAGGGAAACTGAGGCTTACCAAGATGAAGTGATTTGCCCAAAGGCCATTCCTGAATAATTGGTAGCCATAAGTCTAAACCAGAAACCCAGAGCCTCCTCATTTCCAGTCTCAGTCTCCTCACATTACACCAATCAAAGACCTCAGGACCTGGCAGTGCAACTCTTGGAATGTGTTCAAATGTCTCTGTGGTGACAGCTTGCATTGCCTACTATCCTACCAGCACCTGCCATGGCCTTCCTGAGGTGACACTCACAGGCACAGGGCTCCCAAACACCAGACAGAAGACCCCAGAGAGAAGCAGTACCATAACCTCAAGGAGTAGTGCAGGCTATGGGAAGCAAGGCAAATTGGTACTCAGTGGGTGTGGGGCCTCATTCATTCATTCAAACAGGAAATCAGAAAAAAATCCTGGAGGAAAAGAGACAACATTCCACCTTCCTAGAGGAGGTCACATCTGACTGCAGCCTGGAATAGTGAGATGAAATTCTACTAGAGGAGAACGTAGCTGGGCAGGAAACCACAGCAGAGGGAACAGATGGACAAATGCACACAAGGCAGAAAAGAGTACAGCTTCTGTTAGGGAAAGTCAAAGCCAAAGGGAGCTAGTGGGGAGTAAAAGTTGGAGTTGAATCTGGGCTAGGGCCCATTGTGAAAGGCCTCCTGTGTGTTGTTAAGAAGTAGAATTTCTTCAGTAAGCCAGTCATTCTCAGTTGCCACATGTGAAAGATAATAGCCATGTGTGACATACTCTCAGTGGAGTCGCTAGGGTTATATTCAATTCCTAACACATAGCTATCACTCAGCTCCTTTCTGTCCCATTTAAGAGAGCAAATATGAGTACAAGTGAGACTGAAAGTATTGAAAGAAATGTAAACCTCCTATAGTATGTTTAAATCATCCTCTAACTTCAATGTTTAAACAAATTACTCACCACACCTCACAACTGATTACAGAATACCAGTTGAGATAAGTAAGAGTTTTTGAATGAAGCTGTAACATGTAACATGATTACTTTGGGGAGATGGAAGCTATGCTAAAACTTAGTGTGTGAGAATATAATAGAGGGTGAAGCAGAAACTGATTCAAGGGGAGAATTAACAACAACAACAACAATAAAAATGTATTGAACACTTACTATGTGCCAGAAAATGGTAATGCTAAGCTCTTTACATTGTTCACATTCTATAATCCTCACATATACCCTATGAGTTGAGCACAATTACCTTCATTATGTAGATAAGGAAACTGAGGCTCTAACTCAACATTATTTCTAGCCTAGACCAAAAGTTGCTTTTAAGTAATAAAGCCTAAACTTAAACTCAAGTATGTTTGTTGAGAAAGCCTACAATTTTAATCAGTATGCTATATTTTCTTTGTTGAAAGGCTGGCTGATTTTTCTCAAAATCTTTGCAAAAGAGGCCCAATGAACTCAAAAGCAGGCAGCATTATAAACTGGAATAAAGGAGGCACTATATCAATGGAATTGTCTTTACAACCACCCATTCCAATAGTGGCAGTTATGCCTGGTGTGCATGAACTCATGATTTCAACAGAGCTGTTGCCTCTTTCCTAAAATTCAGATGACTCTTGTTGGGAGAAAGAATGTTTTTCTCCAGACCTACCATCTCCCAAGTGTCTTACCAAGGCATTTGCTCCCCCTCCCTGTCTCTGGTTAGAGGTACTTAGGATACAGCAGTTCAACGGATATCCAAAGAAACATTTGTCTATAAAGGCAGGCAGGCGAAAGGACACTGAACCAGGAGTCAGTATACCAGCTTCTGCCACTAACCAGCAAGTAAATTTAAGTGGGTCCCTTTCCCTTTCTGAGCTTCAGTCTCCCCATATGTATAGCAAGGGAGGTAAGGACCAGGTTTGTTTCTTCTAGCTTAGCATGCTTTCTTATACCCTGTGATGTTGTTGGCTAAAACCGAAATTTTGTCAATCTGGGAATTTCTTACTTTATCTCACTCCAATGCCTGTAATCTTATCCCTACATTTTAGAATCATGTATCCTAGAAAAGACCAAAGGTAGAGTTTGCTGTACTTGCAAACTATACTCAGTAATGTATTGCTTGTCGTTGGACAATAGCCTCCACCCTATAGCACAACATTCTGCCTGTCATTTATACATACCTGTTGATGTTGGTGGGAATATATTTCTACCAGTTCTCCTTCGGCTGTTCTGTACAACTATGCTCATATGGGCCAAAGACTCTGCCAGAAAAATCTCCCATCCAGAATAAATGTGGGCAACTGTGGCTGCTTAGGGAGTCTCTCAGGTGGAGGTGGTACAGACTTACAGGACCCAGAGTATAGGCAATGCTGTTGGATAAGCATTAAAGGGCAAGAGAACAGACCAAAAGCTTCTATTTTGGGAATAAGGCAATACATTTCACTAGCCTTTGTTCATGTGTTTCCCTCCATATGAAATTTCCTCCTCCATTTCTCCCTGGGCAAATCCTTCTTCCCCATTAAGTCTCAGCTCAAAAGCTAACTCCCGTTTTCCCTTATTTCCCCAACTGGAAATAAGCTCTTTCTCCTTTAAACTTTAAATCTTCCTCCCCTAAGCCCAAACTACTAGTTTGGCTTGCAGTTAGTTATAATAGCAACCCATTGGATGGTTAACCCTTTGGATGGTTAATTGGATTGACCATTCAATTAATGCTTTACAGTTTATAGCACTTTGATATCCACTATGTCATTGAAGACTCACAGGAACCCTACAAGGAAAGCAGGGCAGAAATTATTAATATCCCAGTTAAATGTGTGACAGGAAGGAAACATTGTTATTTTAGAAGTTAGCTGAAGTCTTCTTTTTCTAGTAGTATGTCTTACTTGAATGACCCTCCCATGAAAACAATTAAAATGCTAAGTGAAATATAAAAATAATCATTTAAAAGTCATTGCTGAACTAGTATGATTGCAAGAAATCCACAAAGGCCAAAAAGGAAGTTAAAGCAGGAACCCTGGGGGTAAATGAGTGTGAAAACCAGATTTTGTCTTGAGAATCTTATCAGACCCTAGAAGATTCAAATTTCTATTTTGATGACTGTAAGAGGTAAGAAAAATAGGAGATAAAGACTAGGGCCTGCCCAAGATGCAGAGTCTTATAGAAGACTTTCACATAAAGCTGGTACCCTAAAGTGCCATACCCTCAATAATAAAGGTAAGTAAGAATTAAATCTGTCTCACAGAAGGGGATAGTAAGAAAACCTTCCTTGCTTGACCTTGGCTCCCAGTGGAGGGAAAAAATAAACCTTCCATGACAATTTGTAACCACACGTGGTCCTCATATGGTTTTGTAGTCCTAATTCAGGATACTTATGATGTTGGAAAACCAAAAGAGGAGATCCCAGATCTGCAGTTCTGATGGGCGATTGGCCAAAGCAAATCCTCTATGGAAGAATGCAGCTTTCATTCAGCCTCAAAAATTTCTACAGAAAAATGTACAAAGAAAATGAGTATTTCACAGTCAACAGTTATAAAACACACAAAGAAACAAGACACCCTGAGTAAAAGCCCACAGAAACTAGAAACATCAGAGTCAGACTCATAGACTTCAGAATGTAAAACCATCACACGTAGAATATAAAGTTAATTTTATTGAAAGTAGTTAAAGAGATTTTTCAAATGATTGAAATATGAACAAGGAACAAGAGACTATAAAGAATGATCAATCATATTTGGAAAAAAAACAGAATAAAATGTCTAAAGCTAAAAAGTAAAATAGTGGAATCGAGAATACATTGATAGATTAAAGAACAGAGTATATACAATTGAAGAGAGAATTAGGGAATTGGACGATAGAACAAATAATTTAGTCATAATGTAACACTGAAAGGCAATAAAATGAAAAATATAAGTGGTTAAGAGACATGAAAGATGAGAACATATATCTAATGTATATCTAACTAGTGTTCCAGAGCAGTCATAGAGTAGGAAGGAGGCAATATTCAAAAACAATGGCTGAGAATTTTTCAGTGTTACAAAACATTCATCTTTAAAAACTAGAATTCTGAAAAATCCCAAGCTAGAAAAATTTTTTTTAAATCTGCATGACACATTGTAGTGAGTTTACAGAACTCTAAAGAAAAAGAGAAGTCTAAAGAAAAAACAGCCAGTGAGAATGGGTAAATGAGAAGAAAACAGATCGTGTACAAAAAAATATCTATTAGGTTTAAAATTAATTTACCAGAAATAATAATAATGGCAGCAGAAGATAGTGGAAAATACCTTTAATGTACTGAGAGAATTATGTACCTAGCAGAATTATCTTTCAAGAAAGTTAAAATAAACACATTTTTAACCATCCCCATGCTAAAGGAAATTCTAAATGATGCATCTCAGATAGAAGGAAAACGATCCTGGATGGAAGGTTTAAGATGCAAGAGGTAATAGTGAGCAAAGATATTGGTAAACATGGGGGTAAATCTAAACATCTATTGACTATATACAAAAATAATAGTCATGCGTAATCTGTGGGAAAATGGCCAGGTAAAATTTAAAAATTGGACAATAACTTATACATTGATAGGGGGTCATTAAATTTAAAAAAGCTCTTAAGTTGTTGAGGAAGAAGATAAAGATACTCATTAACTTTAGACTTTATTAAGTATCTACATTAAAATTGCTAAGATAACCAGAAAGTTTGAAGCTCAAAGAATGGAAAAATATATACTAGGGAATAGTAACCAAAGAAAACTTGTGAATTTATATTAATAACAGACAAACATGACAAAAACATTACTGTAAATAGAGAATAGGTTCATAATGATAAAAAGTCCAGTTTACCAGGACGATAACACCATTTTAAATTTGTAAATCTCCTAACAAAGCTTTGAAATATGTAGAGCAAAGTATGACATTACATGAGAAAGTTAACAAACTTCACTGATTTGTGCATCCATTGCCACAATAAATTAAAGAACATTTTCATTACCTCAAAATAAAACTTCATACCTCTTAGCTGTCACTCTCTAGTTCCTTCATACTCTACCCCCATCTCCCAGCCCTAGGCAGCCACTAATCTACTTTCTTTCTTTCACTCTGTGTGTGTGTGTGTGCGCGCATGTCTGTCTGTGTGTATGTATGTATAAACATTGAACTTTATTGAAAACAAAGAAAAAAAGACTGGAAAGAAATGTAATAAAATTAATACTTATCTCCTATAAAAAGTTATTTTGTAAAGACATTATCCAAAAAGAAAGCATTCTCTGAACTTTAAATAAGAACTCAATAATATTTAATTCAAAGGCAATTGAGTTACATTTTTCAAAGGATTTTTTCGTTTTTTCATTTCATTGGAGTTTCTTTTTTTATTTCAGAATATTATAGGGGACAAACATTTAGGTTACACACATTGTTTTTGTACCATTTAAGTCAAAGTTATAAGTACTTTCTGTCTCTATAGATTTGCCTATTCTGGACATTGCACATAAGAGGAATCATACAATATATTGTCTTTGGTGACTTGCCTCTTTCACTTAGCCTAATATTTTCCAGATTTATCCATGTTATAGCATGTATCAGTACATCATTTCTCTCTATTGCCAAATTGATATCCCACTGTATGCATATATCACATTGTGTTTATCCATTCATTAGTTGATGGGCATTTGAGTTGTTTCCTATTTTGGGCTATTATGACTAATGCTACTATGAACATTATGTTTTGTGTGAACATCTGTTTTCATTTTTCTTGGGTATCTAACTAGGAGTGGAATTGTTGTGTCATATGGCTAACATATGGTCTGTGATTAACATTTTGAGGAACTGCCAGCCTGTTTTCCACAGTGCCTAAAACAGTTTACATTCCCACCAACAGTGCATAAGGGTTCCAATTTTTCCACATTCTCATTCACATTTGTTATTATCTGTCTTTTTGGTTATCATCATTTCAGTGGGTATGAAGTGGCATCTCATTGTGGTTTTGATTTGCTTTTCCTTGATGGCTAATATTGTTGAGCATATTTTCATGTACGTATTGGTGATTTGTATAACTTCTTTAGAGAATTTTCCATTCAGATAATTTTCCCATTTCCAAATTGGGTTATTTGTCTTTTCATTATTGAGTTGTAGTACCTTTATATATTCTATAAATAAGGCCCTTATGTGACTTGCAAAGTTTCCCCCTATTCTTTTCATTTTCTTGATGATATCATTTGATGTGCAAAAGTTTTTTATTTTGATGATGTCTACTTTATTATTTTTTGTTTGCTGCTTTTGCCTTTGGAGTCATATCTAAGAAGTCACAAAGATTCACATCTATGTTTTCTTGTAAGAATTTTTCAGTTTTAGCTGTTTCATTTAGTCTTTGATCCATTTTGAATTAATTTTTATATATGGTACAACATGGGGGTCCAACTTCATTCTTTTGCATGTGGTTATCCAGTTGTATCAGCATTATATATTGAAAAAATTATTCTATCCTCCATTGAATTTTCTTAACACCCTTATCGAAAATCAGTTGACACTAAATGTAAAGGTTTATTTCTAGACTCTCAATTCTATTCCATTTTTCTACATGTCTATCCTTACACCAGTACAACCAGTACACTACATACTCTTAATTACTGTAACTTTGTGGTAAGTTTTGGAACTCGAAAGTGTGAGTCCTTAAACTTTGTTCTTCTTTTTCAATATTGTTTTGGTTGTTTGGGGTTCCTTGCAATATGAATTTTAGAATCAGTTTGTCAATTTCAAGAAAAATGACAGCTGGGATTTTGATATGCATTGTCCCAGATGTGTAGCCCAATTTGGGAGATATTGCCATCTTAACAACATTACGTCTTTCCATTCATGAACATAAAATGTCTTTCCATTTACTTAGATCTTCTCCAATTTCTTTCAGCAATGTTTTGTCATTTTCAGTG
This sequence comes from Cheirogaleus medius, assembly GCA_008086735.1. NCBI lineage: Eukaryota > Metazoa > Chordata > Mammalia > Primates > Cheirogaleidae > Cheirogaleus > Cheirogaleus medius. Next base: position 2,811,894 of record VBSM01000937.1, on the reverse strand, counting down.
TACGCCCCTTGAACCTCCTTGGTTAAATTTATTCCTAAGCATTGTATTCTTTTTGATGCTATTGTAAATAGAATCACAGTTTGGATTTTACTGTTTGCCTCCTCATGATAGAATTTAACAAGCTTCTCTGTCCTTTGTATTTTCTGCAAATTGGTAGCTGGAACTCATGGTTTGATCAAAGTCAGTGGTTTGTTTTTTTGGTAAATTTCTTCATAGGTATGCCTACATTAGGGCACAAAATATCTAGTTGTCTTTTTGCTATGGCAACAGCCATTGATGATCATTGCCTAGATTCATTAGTTTATTAGGAAATGTAAAATAGTAATATTATAATTCCATCATTCTTCATTGACTAGCTGGAATAATTTTATAAAAAGAAAATTTGCTTTATCTACTATTACTAAATGTACAGTTAATGTAGGAAATCACTATTTTAAAATGTAGGTACTAAAGGAAATGGTTACTTCGCACAGGCTGAAGGAATTAGGGGACATTCCGGTGGGAGACACTTGGATTATCAACAGAAGAAAATTTATACTTATTCAAAGCCACACTAAAATCACTAAATGGTTTCAAGCTGATAATGAAATCCAAGTCTTCAACTTCTAAATGTCATACTTTTCTAATTCACTGTGTTCATATACAAGGGCTTATCTTCTCCACTTGCCCAAATCTGTATCCTTCACAATATCTAGTTTAGTACCTGGAAAAGAACAGGATAAAATATCTTCATCAATTCATGTTCTCAGTCAACATATATTTATTGAGTACCTACTTCAACATAAAAAATAAAATTATCCATTGAGTCTGGCAAATGCCGTATCATTGGTAATACCTGTGAGACAATTCCATCAGAGACTTTGGATGCCTACACTATGTTTGGTGCCTTCAAATATGTATTTTTCATCCAGCTTCATAGAAACTCAATGTATATGATTGCTTCGTGTCCTTTGGCTCTTTAATTATCAATAATGGATGTTACATTTTGAATTAAAAATAAGCAAATAAGTAAAATAATAAAATTGGTGTCACTTATGTAACTCTTCAACTTAGAGTTTATTTTGAAAATTGAAATGGTATCCACTTTGCCTATATGCTACTTCATTAGGTATACCAGGTATATAGCCAAAATGAGAACATTCATGTACTCATTCATTTCCTCATCAATATCAGCTATGTCTCAGGCTTTGTGATGGCTGTCGAGGAGGAAGAGAATATCAGATATGGCCTTGAGAAGTTCCTAGTCTTAATAAATAGACAACAGCAGTAGAATATAGTCAGGGCTGTGACAGAGGCAAGCACAAAGTGCTATGCAGAGGCAATTACAGTGAGAAAATCACCAAAGTGAGAGGAGGAGGATCTAAATGATGTATTTACATGGGGTCCTTCTGATTTGGAGTCCATAGTCAGTTTACTCCAGAAGATATTAATAGGATGCTCAGTAGGTCAGAAGCGAAGAAAGGTCTGGATCCCACATGCTTCCTCAGTATTTCAGAGGGGAACTATCTGTACTGCCAAAGAGCAGCCAAGTAGCCCATCACCCAGCAAGAGCCAAGCAAAAAATTCTCTTTACCCCCAGGGCATGCTCACCTTGATTCCCCTGCACAAGATCTGGTAGTGTGTCAGGTTGTGGCTGAGAAGAGGGACAAGACTCTGGGATTCATTAGGATGTCAATAGAGGGCACATTGTAAAGTTCAGTGTGTTTTCTCCCTCATCAGTGTTTGGGCTTGGTGCCAAGCCTACTGCAACTTGTCCCTCTTGCCTCTTAAAGGGATTTCTTGGCACTGATGAAAAGGCATGGCATTCCTGTTTGGGGGATTGAAAAGAAGAAAGGTCACCTCTTGAGTGTCCATTCAGAAATGTAGCTGACAATGAGGTTATAGGGAGAGGGAAGGAGGAAAATATGGGGAACAAAATTTGGAGGGGAAAATGGTCTTTAGTAAGAGTGGTATGAAAAGCAGCCAAGAGCATGGGAAGCCCTCCCCCATAAAACCTGGTTTCATGGTTAGACCAGCATTAGGGGAGGGAGGACCAGGAGATTTGGGTGAGCAATTTTCCTGCCATCCCATTATATCATCAGACAGACAGGAACCTACCTTATGCCAAAATCCCTTTTATGACTTACTTTCCAGCTCACTCTTTTTTCACTCTTAGGGCAGGATATGCCCCAATAGCAATTTACTTCAGTTGATTCCAAGCCCTCATTCATTTTCTTTCTCCTTTCTCTCTCACTTTTTCTCTCATGCTACCTCTTTCTCCTTTCCTATCTCTGTTCCTTTCTCTATCACTTGCCTGTCCTTCTCTTCCCCTCCCATTTCTTTCTTTTCCTTTTATTATGTCGATCAATATTTTCTTTCTTTATCTATTGTTTTCCCTTCTCTTGATGTTCTAGTTCTTTCTCATTTCTACTGTTCCATCCCTCTCTCCTGCCTCAGTCTCTTCCACTATCTCTCCAATCTCAGTTTCTTTCTCCTTTCTCTTAATTGTCAGCCCTGAGCTCTCCCAAGTCCTGTTTTTAACACTCTGGCCAATTCCTGCTAGGTGCTTGTACAAAGCCATCCAAAGAATGTAGTTAGCTCTGAATTATATTAGGGTCAATCTTTACCTCAAATAGATCCTAAACTTTCTCTCAAATATTTCAGTCCAACAAATATTTATAGTGGAATCTCTATGTATCAGACATTATGTTTGATTTTATTATGCATAATTTCATTCACTCTTCACAACAACCTTGCAAAGAAAGAAGGGGCTATATTCCCATCTTAGAAACAAGGAAACTGAACTGAGAGGTGAGGATCAGGGAGGAATGGAGGCATAACTAAAATCACATACTAGGAAGATGCAGAATTAAGTTTCGTGTTTCGTTCCAAAGCCTATACTATTCTCACTTTACTTGGCTGGGAACGATTAATACCTACCCCAAGTACTGAGACAGAGAGTAGAAGTGGAGGGTGGGTGTGAGGGTGGGATGGAAGAGGAGGAATGGCCAGGTGATATAATCCTTAGCTTTCCCCCTGTACAATTTTTCCTTCCAAATTTGTCAAACTTATGACCTGATTTTCAGCCAGATAAAGTGGGTAAGTTCCTGTGCCAGTCTTAACCACAACAGAGAGAATCTTTGAATTTTTATCTCCTTCAGCCAATGCAGCCCGGAAAGAAGTTTCACTCCTCAGACATAGGGCCTGATGTTGGGTTACTGTGCTGTGCCTCTCACTTTCCCCTGGTCTCCTTTGCTGCTAAGTGACTCTGATACCCAGTTGTCAAGGAGTGCCATGGGCATCAGTGTAGCTCTCAAGTTTCAGCATTCTGTTCCCTCACCTGATGTTTGCCTAGTATTTAAACTTGGCCTTCTGCCTGGTTATCCTGCCTCATGTAGCTCTAGATGTAGGGCTCTGAATTCATGCTTACAACCACCCCTCACCTCAGCCTTCTTCTAAGGATAAGTTCTACTCCTATCCCTCCTGCTCCTGCCATATGTTATCCACAGCTAGATGTCACATCACTCACCATGCAAGTGATGAAGTATCCTGCAATTCTTCCCTGCCTTGCCCTGCACTGTCTGGGCTGCCTCCATCTACCAAGCCCTATCATTGCAGTCAGGATAGTCTTTCCCTGGCTGTTTCCTCCCTACTGGCCCCATATCACAAGGTCTTGGGGACCCTGGAAGTCCTATAGCTGCGTAATGAAAAAAACAGAGTTTAACCTCAAACAAATGCCTGAGCCTGTTCTCCTCCCCCATCACATTATCTTGCTTCTACAGCTACCATTCCGACTGGAATTAATTAGGTAGTACACGTTTCTCAGGTACAGCATAACCTTTCTGTTGGGAACTCTGACTGACAGATTCTAATTTATAAGCTTTATTCTGGTGCATAGACAAACACCACCATGCTCAGACTGTATCTTTTGAAGGTTATAGCATTTAGACCCCAAAGCTCTTAATTTTATTGGAAACGGAAGAAAAAATGTCATACAAATATTTCATTTTGAAGCATAATGATTCTGACACACACCTCTTACTGCAATAATTGCCAGCCACCCACTTGCACCACAATTTGAGAATCAGCCTACCTCCCTGTTATATCTGTTTTGGGGGTCCCAGGACAACAGCAGTGGGCTTCCTCTTCCTCCTGATGATCTGTAGAATATCATCTTGTTATAACACATCAACTAGGGGGTTGGCTATAAGTTTAATATTTTAGTATAGTCAGTGTAAACACAGAAGCACCCTTTCACATATGATGGTGCCATAGAAACTTATTCGTAGCCCAAAGTCCCCTGGTGGGCAGTCTGGTAGAAGCACCTGATCATTCCAGCCTAGGTGGAGTAAATGTTGCCTGGAAGGAAAAGATGGAAGATAACTTGATAAGCATCGGAGCATACAGAATCTGGTACCAATAGAGCTGAGGGGAGAGAAATGGGAAGCCCAAGAGGACCACTGGGCAGTGCTCCAGCAAGAAAAGCTGAAGAATAAGTTGATGGGAAAGGACCGTGTTGCTTAAAGCAGGAGTGAGATGAAAAAGGAATGGGAAATCGAGTGGGGAAGATGTCTGAAAGACATGAGTTGAGGGAAATACTTGGACATGGGGACTGGAGAAGGAAGTACCCAACTCAGAAGTGGGAGAGTTGCCTGAGGTGCAGTTGTAGCAAGAACTCTAGTGGCAGCAGCCAAATCTACAAGAATGAACCATGTTTATTTGGGGATGAAAGAGGAAGAGCAAGCCTACATTGACAATGGACTGGAGATAGGTGGAATGAGAAAGTAGACTTGCCTGAGAGTCATGCATTATAGCCAAAGGTGTGGCTTGAACTCTATCGAAATGTGTACATGTGGGTCACTACAAGAGGAAAAATTTTCTTTTTCAGTGCAAGAGGACCTGGCTTTATCTACCAAAACTCTGGTCAAAGGGGAGGTTATGGACAAGGGCTTAGAAATCTTGGTGTTGAAGAGAAAAGGGTTAAGGAGGTCTTGGCCTTTTCTACATTTTAATTCCATATGGAGACTTTTTGGGGGGACTCATTCATAGTCAGAGACACCTGAGTTCCAGTACTGCTTCCATCACCAGATGGCTGTAGGTGAGTCACTTTATCTCTATGATCCAAAATTTCCCCTTCTGTAAACTTAAGATAATCTTAATCTCACAAAGTCATCACTGAGGTTTGTCAATAAGTGTTAAGTGGATTTAATGCAGCTCATGAGAGGGCAGCTATAGGAAATCCCAAGGTTGTAACACCATTCGTCTTTTCCTGTTGGGTGGACTGGGCTTTGGGCCAGCTTGCTCCTCTATTAGACGAGTGGAGCAGAGGTCTGGTGACTCCTGCCAAGTTGAAGATAGGATGGATGGAAAATTATCGGACTTAAGGTTATTCTAAGATGATATGGAGAGGAGATGGCAGCTAAGAGAATGCCCAGTGCAACTAGGAAGTCACCTATCATCAGCTCCCCATCTTCACCACTTCCTACATTGAGAGGAAAAGTGTCTTGACCTTCATCAGGCAGAGGTTGTCCCTCTCTAAGTCATCTGGATTTTCTAACACTTGGCTCAAATCCCTCCATTGTCCCTTTCTCCCCTGCTTCCTCTTTCCTGCTTCTACTCCCACTCATCAGAATAGCTATGGGAACTGTGGGGCTCTGCCAGGCCTCCAGATTTCCACTCTCTGCAACAACATTTATGGCCATCTTGGGGAGACTACATGGCTTTAAACCTCTTAAATTGTCTTTTCAGCCTAGACTGCAGTAAATGGAGGTGGGGTAAGCTAGAATTTGTTGAGTGCTAAGTACAGGCTGAAAACATTGGTGGACACATTGCCAAACACATTACATTTGTTTCCTCATTTAATCAGAGGAAAGGTCCTATATTTACTTTACAGATGAGAAAAACTAAGGCTGAGAGGAAAGTGATAAAAATATGCATGATCACATAGTGAAGAAGCAGCAGAGTCAGGGTTGTGATTTTCTGGCTCCAAATCCAATACCCATGCCACCAGGAACCCCTCTGGGAAAGCTTATCCCTCTGCCTCCACCTAAATTAGGTCTATGTGGCTTCATATACACCTCAGTCAGGTCTATGTGGTTTCATATACCGTGGACCACAATTTGTAGTGGAGATGAGGAGCCATTTATAGGTAGCCTCCACTCACACTCATACTGGGCATTCTTTTAGTTGTCACTCCCACTCCCAAATAATCAAGGAGCAGGTACCGATGACTCTGTTTGTTTATCATTGCCACCCTACAGATCCTCACAGCACCCCAGGATTAACCTGAATACAGCACCTTCCTGGCCTACACCAGATACCAGGGACCAGACTCCTTTCCTTTATTCCCATCCTGATGCCGCTACCCCCAGGAGGTCCTGCTCTCACCCTTATTCTTAGCCCAGAGTGCGCTGGTGGGTCGACTAGCAGAAGTACCAGATCTTTTCAGCCTGGAAGGAGTAAATACTGCCTAGAAGGAAAGCAACCTCAGTCTTATATCCATGGATGCCACAAATGGAGCCTTAAGGTCCAGCCCCTATATTCTTCATTGTCTTCCCTGCATGAAGCTAATTAAGGTTTCAAATCAGGTAGGCCCCCAAAGTCAGCTAATTTCTGCCATTTGGCCGTAGCCTGGCCCAAACCTGTACCTTGGAAGGATAGTGAGCCAGCCAAGCACAAGAGCTCAGCCACAGCTGCTTTGGGAACCCACAGGTTGTGCCTGGCCCATTCTCTAGCCCTGCAGTTTTATTAGCTTCATTTTTTATGTGCTTTTTAACTCCCTGAATGCAGCCAAAACCAACATCAAATAACATCAAGGAACACAAGGTCATGACTTCCCCACCCCCAGCACTCAGTCCCCCAACTCACTTAGAGACAGGGTGAACAGAATGCGCCACAGTTTTCCCCTGCCTGTCTTTTCAGAGGGTGGGGAAGACTGCTGCTGCTTTGTGAGCTATTCTCAGACATTGCCGCCTCAGAACTCACTGTGAGAGGCGTTTCGGGTCACCATAACCCAAGGAGGAGAAGGAGGGAAAAAAAGGGGGGAAAAAAACCCAGCCAGCAAGCAATCTTCAGATCTCTGCTTCCCTGAGGCCATGAATGCTGGGCCTAATCGTCCTGGCCAGTGCCTGCTGGGAAGGACAGTTGGAAGAACCAACCCCCTGCCTCTCTGTCTCCTTGCCTCCCTCCCCTCTCTTCATCCTCCTTTCCTTTCTTATTTCCTTCCAGGGCCAGCTAGGAACAAGCATTCCAACAGGCCTCCCAGATGGGCTGCAAATCCCAGCCACCCCAGGGAATTCTCCAGCCCCTTCCCTTGAGCTCTTAGGTAGAGAAGCCAAGAGCCCCAGACAGGTCTGGAAAGTTTCCCAGCACTGCAAACTCGGCACTGGGCCTGAAACCAAATGCAGGAGCCAAGACAGCTGAGCTGAAGGAGTTTCCCAGTCTAGAGAAATTCATAAAACCAGTTTGGATTACAGCTTTCCTGAGGCACAGTGCTGGGAGATAGGGGCAGGACTCTAAGACTGACAGAGCCTTAGCCTTTCAGTCTGCAGCCAGGAGTTCTAGTCCTGACTGTGTTTCCTTGAAAAGTCTGTTTCCTCTTTTGGTCTCAGAAACCCCTCACCCCAAAACATAGTAACCACTCCCCTGAACACATTCTCCCAAACTGGAACTTTTCTAACATTTATAAAACAGATAATATATGTTGACATTTTGAATGGCAAGAGTTTAATGAAGAGATGTTAGTGGTAGCAGTGTGAAAGCAAGTCCATGTGACAAAGGGAAGGTAATTCTGAAACTTTTGTTATGTGCTTGCTCCCTTAGCAAATAAGAGCTCAGGTCCTGCTGCTATTTCCATCCCCTCCTCCAACCTTACTTTCTCTGTCAAAATCTGACCAGGTCTCTTGTATACTCATCTGTAATGTGGCCAGAGGGTCTCTAGATACCTACTACTCTTAACATCCTATTATGATCTAGCCTCTGAGTTTTCTTCCCTGCTTTTCTCGAATAGAACATTTAAGAATTTAATATTTTTTCTTCAGTGGATAAATTTGACTCTATATATCTATAGAACCTATCTGTACTTCTATCTATTTATCTACCTATATATCTGTCTACTTACTCACCTACCTAGCTCCCTATGTTAAGCATAGCATTTAGAGTATTAGAGACCCTTATGCTAGTGGAAAATAAGATCAATTAGTTAGATGGTAATTCTTCTTCTGACTGTAATCTCTTTTTTTCGTAGACTCTTTTCTTAGAAAATGAGCTCAAAATATAAGTTGTATTTGTTTTGTCTATTGGTAACAGGAACAGATAAATAATATCTCTCTCCTTCAAATGAGGAACTATTGCTAATATAAAGTAGATAAGCCTATTTTATTATGGCCTATGAAAACAAAACTACCCCCAAATCAGAAACTACAATAGATATTTAGGGGATCCAGTAAAAGACAGTTTTTCTTTTGCAGACAGGTCAGGTGTACAAATGCTTGTCCAACCTTTCCCCTGACAACCACCCATCTCTCAAGCAGTGAGGGGTTAGAGACAGAGAAGGAAAAAGTGGAAGGAAACTCCAGGAAGTCTTATGGCCTCTATTCCAGGACATAGAGATGGGGAAAAGGGGAACGATTTAGGTCACCTTCACCATTCATTTCTCTTGGCTTCTCAGGTTATATCAGAAGTTTCCAAACTTTCTTAGTTGCCAATGTCCTTAGCATCTCATTAATTCATAGGGCTTCTAGGCCAAAAGAAATATCTAACAGTTCCATTTATTAAGTAGTTAAGTTTACACAACTATATAAATATCTATGCCCTATTAACTTAGTAGCCACTTAAAAATAATACACATAAATTAAAAGAAAAAATTTTAATATCTATATTAATACAAAGAAAAATATTTTTTTAAATTTCATCTTAAATAACCAAATTTCAGGCAGTGTACAACTTCTCAGATCTTGGAATCAGATTGGCCACCACCATCCTCATTTCCTGTTCCACATGGATTTTCATACAATATTTGATTTTTGCCACAGAAGCCATGAAAAGTAATATAGTACAATCTAATGTTGAAACTGTGAACTACCTCAAACTAGTAGCCTGCAGAATGTCTGAATGATGTCGACTATCACTGTTTCCCTCAAAAATTTAAAATATCCCATGATGCCCCTATGAGCTTACTACTGTGTCCTAAAGAACCTCAGCTCATAATTTTGGAACCCTAAAATTAGATCAATAAATTCCTATACATTCTTAGACATAACTTCCTCCCTTCTCCCTTCACTGACTGAAATGTATTTTCTTACTTCTATTTCCCTAGTATATCCTTTTCTATGACAGCAATCGGAGATAAGAGGAATAGTTGCCGTGATTTCCAGCACATTAACTCCCTGCTGTCCCACCTTTATTGTGTGTGTCCACCAAGAAAGAAAGAAAGAAAAAGAAAGAAAGAAAGAAAGAAAGAAAGAAAGAAAGAAAGAAAGAAAGAGACATTCACATACACAACCTGTTTATGCTCTACCCAGAGTGCTGTAGGAGTGGAGAGAGAGAAAGCATGGATTCTGACCTGCACATGGGAAGGAAGGGGAATCAGGGAAGACAGCAAGGAAGTGCAGGTCAGAGTTACAGGTAATACATCAGTGTAGAGAAGAATGGAGAGTTGATCTGGAGGGGCAAGTAGAAAATGTCCCATGCAGATAAGTAATGTTGGCAGCAGAGGTGCCTGTGGGTTCTCCAGGTGGAGATGGTAGTTAGATAGTTTGCTAATATCTGTCTGGAGTTCAGAAGTGAAATTAGAATTGAAGAGTTGGATTGAGGACAGATCAACATAGAAGTAAGACTTAAAGCCTTGAAGTAAAGGAAGCCAGACAGGTAAAGTGAGTAGGCAGGAAAGAACCAATTCTCATAGACCCCTTCTTTTGGAGCTCCAACTGTTGCCCAGCCCAGAGAAGTATCTTGAGTATTTCTTTCCAAATGAGCTCTTAGAGTCTCATCAGTGTTGCCTCAGCCTGCACAATGCGAATTAGAAAAAGACACCCTCTTTGGGCACAACAAATACACAATGGTGTCCCTTCTGGGTGGAAACAGCACTATAAGCAGCCATTTGACAAAGTACAAGCCTGCCTTTTAGTCTTTTCTTGCCCTCTCAGCTGAAAATCTTCATTGTATAAGGCATAAATAGTGCCACCCACAATGTAGCCTTGAGTACCACCACCAAGAGAGTGGGTGCAAATGGAGAAGGTTATCAGTGCTAGTGTGGCCCTGAGGAGCAGGGCCTCAAGTCCTCTGCTTTGACTAGAAAAAAAGTGGAAGATTTCTTCAGAATCTCCATGATTCTTATCCGAAGGCCACAAGCTTTGGCATTTAAGGAACTTCACCATGGAGAAATTTCATGAGGTAACTGTAGAGCAGTTAAACAGACTGTTGGCTTGGGGTCTTGATCAATCTGCTGCTCTACTATAAAGATACCAAAGCCAAGCCTCCAGCAAATGCTTATCTGTTTCCCTCATAGCATTCATAGCTGGGTGAGAGGACCTCATAGCAGCCCAATAGTCCAACTACTAAGAGATCAAGTCAGATTTCCTGGATCCAGGCCTTATAAACCTACTGTCTGGTCAGGCTCATAATCACTGAACCATCCATTGGGGGAGTGGAGGCACAAGGTAGGCCACCCAGGCAGGACCTCAAATGTCAGATTTGAGGATCCAGGACAGTATTAATACCACAGCCACCTCTTTGCTGCCCAAGCCAGACAGCTGGCTTGTGGGAAAGCTATGCATGTAGATTGCATTCCCCTTCCCTGCCCTTGTCTTAGCTAAGATGAACATGTAACTGGACACTGGTTTTGCCAACAGGAGCTGTCAGCAGCAGAATAGGTTGCTGATGAGTAGGCATGTCAAACAGACTGGGGCTGATCCTCAAGTAGAGAATCCAACAGGAGGCTGATTAAAGTCTTGTCCATCATCCCATGTGCTACGGCCCAAATGCTGGTGAGTACTCAATGCCAGCTCTGGCATATGGGACTTACTATGTCAGTAGGAATAAGCCTTGTGTTGCCACAATTCCTTTTGGCAGGAAGAACCCCCATATTGTAAGTCAAGAGCCTCAGGTGTCTTGGCTCTGTGACACATTTGAAATATGACTTTGGGGAAACCCTTTCCTTCTCTGTAGCTCAGTCCTCCATCTGTAGCATGACAGATTTGGATCCTTCTAGTTCTATTACAGTGTGGCTTTTCAGAGACCATGACCTGGCTTATTATTCTCATTCTACCGGTCCTTTCCTCCTCCTTCCTTGCTCCTTTTCTCCTCCTTTCATCTGAACATTCTCTGGGGGACCCTCTGGACTGACTTATATCATTAAATATCCCAGGAAAAAAATTCTGTACTTTAAGAAGTGTCTTCAGGAGATAACACCTTAGTGTTTTTCAAACTGTGGGTCACAACCCACTAGTAAGTCATGAAGTCAATATAGTGGGTAGGAAATGGCACTTTTCAAAAGTGAGATAGAATAAACTGGAAAATATTACAGTGATTGCACATACTAAGGGTAAGTATTAATTAGTGAAACTTTCATTTTATATTAGTTTGAACAATTCGAAATAGCTAATATTTAGCAATTTGAGACAGCTGTGGGTTCCGGACAAAATGGCAGATTAAGGGTGACCTCCTGGCTCTCTGCTCCCAGAGTAGGAGGTGAAGAACACGGACAGCTACACGTGAGTAGATCCCTCTCCCACAGGATCAACATCGTGAATCTGCAAAGAAGCAGCGTGGGACAAGCAGCACTGGGAAAAAAAAAAGGTGAGTCGGAGAATTGACCACAAAGTCCAGACAGTACGAGATATGCAATAGGGACTAGAGCGTGGGACAGCTGTACCCGTCACCTGGCCGGAGCAGTGTGATCTGACCCACAGGAGGACGACTCTTCCTCCACCGACCTCCGCACCCACGCAGGCAGGGACGCGCCTGAAGCCAGTGTGAAGTGGTAGCGCAGGCCGACAGGCTGTGTGGAGTAGAGACAGGAGGGGGAGACATTCTGAACTCTCCAGTGCTCTGCACTGGGTCTGCTTTGGGCGAGGGAGAGACTGGTCCAAGCGGACACTTCCCGGTTCCATGGGAGGGAGCTTGGAGGCAGGCTTCTCACTTCTGGAGGCCACCAGGAGCAGAACAAGGGAGGTGAACACCAAAAAGGAGACTCTGCCCTCAGAAATCATCGACGTCTGGCGAAGGGTAAGACAGAGTACAGATCCCTCATACTGAACAGTCATGACTCAGTGTGTTAGGGAAGCAGTGGGCTCAGCAGGTGGCTCTTAGAGACAGCGTGTCAGGCCCAGCCCCATTACCCACCAAGGAGTCACCTCCAGTGAGGGCTCTCAGTGGGTGGGCAGCCACCATTTTGGGTGTCCATAGCCTAAAAACGCTGTGGCATGTTGCCCAGACAATGGACTCAGGCAATTCCCCTACCCCTGCCCAGCAGAGGAGTTCCCGCCCTTGGAGGAGGGGAGTAACGAGAGAAACCACTTTCTCTTCCAACCCACCCACTGGCCTTTTCACACCAGCAGGTCAAAGCCTGCCTTTGAAGGGGCAGAATAACAAGAGTGGCCGCTTTCTTGGCTGAGTCACCAGGCAGTCTCAGGCAGTCCCCTGTGCCACCCAGTCACCTGCATTTGACGCCAAAGGGTAGAGTAATAAAGGAAGTTGCTTTCTGGGCTGAGACCCGCTGTGGTGGCAGATGGCCGTTGACTGTGACAAGGCCACTGGTATCTCACGTGGAAGTAACCTGCCCCGCCTCTGGAAGGGTGGAGTAGCAAGGCAGACCACTTTCTTGTCTGAGACCCTCAGTGGCCTTGGGCAGGGCTTCACCAGCAGCCCTGAAGTGTGTACTCGTACCAACTAGACAAACCTCACCCTTGAAGGGGCAGAGTAATGGGAGTAGCCACTTCCTGGGCTGAGATGCCCCATGGCCCGAGGAAGTGCCCATCCTCCAGTCCAGCAGGGTATATTCCCCTCTGCAGGGCAGACCTCACCCTTGGAGAAAGGGAGAAATGAGAGAAGATGTTTTCCAGGCTGGGACTTGCAGAAGTCTCAGCCAATGCCCCTCCCCCAGCCCACCAGGACAAACTAAGCCCTTGAAGGCAGGGAGAAAAGAGAAAAGTCACTTTCCCTGTCTGACTGGCTTGAATCTGTGGGTCCATGGAACTAAGCAAAAGGAGACAGATTGCTGACTTGGTCAGCGGGTTGGATTTGATCATCTGATAAGATCATAACACAAGAGCTCACCCTTGGTGCCCAGGCTGCTTCCAGCTTAGGGGCTTGTGATCTGGGAAGAAAAGTCTTGACCAGAGTCCTTAGCAATTGCACCAATTGGCACGCCCCCATCTGCAGCTGCTTTGCAAGAGTGGCGAAAGACCCCTGAACAACATATTAGCAGCTCTCTCCTAGCTGCAGATCAAGCAACCTCTAAAGTATACACTCTTAGGCTCGGTGGTACCTGTCGCTCTTCTCACCCCACCTAAAGTGGTAACAGGGCTCAAGTAACCCTTGGGAGTGGCATGGCATTCCCCAAAGACTGAGGCACCTGTATATCCCATTTGGGGGTTTAGAGCTCAAAACAAATGTATTGGAACACCTTGATAATTAACTCCTCCATGCAAATTCCAGGCAACAAAAGAGGGTAACCTCATAGCCCAACACAGTGTCTTCCAACTCAAACTAGTGGTAGGCAGTGGAGTCACACACACAAGAGTGATCCAACCCCTGGGAGTCTAAGCAAGGTATCCAAACTCACTAATCTCCTTAAGCAGGAAGTGAAGACAATAGGTCAAAGATAACCCAACAGGCTAAAACACCTCTAATACAATACAGGACCAGACCACATCTCCCCAGCATTGTCAAGGAACATCCCTTTAAGGACCCAGAATTAAGTCCATAAACCATTCCAGCACCCCCAGTCCTCAACGAAGTAGCCTGATGAGAAAGAATCACCGAAAGAACACAGGAAACATGAAAGACCAGAGAGAAAAGTCACCTCCAAAAGAAAATATTCAATCTCCATCAATAGATACCAACTTACACGATATGATTAAACTGACAGAAGAAGAATTCCAAATATGGATTGTAAGAAAACTCAATGGAATTGAATAGAAAATAGAATCCCAACACAAAGAAACCACAAGAACAATTCAGGAAATGGAGGAAAAAAATTCTCTAAAGAAATTGAAATACTATAGAAAACCAAACAGAAATCTTGGTAATGAAGGAGGCATTCAAGGAACTTCAAAACACAGTGGAAAGCCTCAAGAATAGAATGGATAATGCAGAGTAAATAATCTCAGAGCTTGAAGATAATGCCTATGGGCTAAACAAATCAGAAGAAGAAAAAGAACACAGAAACAAGAGACAAGACCGAAACATACAAGAAATGTGGGATTATGTAAAGAAGCCAAATATAAAAATCATCGGCATCACCGAGAAGAAGAAAACACAGAATGGCTGGAAAACTTATTTCATGGAATACTGGAGGAAAATATGAATGGCATGGCCAGAAATCTTGATATCCAAATACAAGAAGCACACAGAACTCTTGGGAGACTCAATGGGAAAAAACAACACCACGTCACATAGTTATTAGGCTGACCAAAGTAAACATGAAAGAAGCAATTCTCTGAGCAGTGAGGTGAAAGCAACAAATAAACTACAAAGGAAAATCTATCAGACTAACTGAAGATTTCTCATCTGAAACTTTACAAGCCAGAAGGGATTGGATGCCTATCCTTAATTTTCTAAACCAGAATAATGCCCAACCTAGAATTCTTTATCTGGCAAAACTAAGTTTCATCTATGAGGGAGAAATAAAGTCCTTCCCAGACAAGCAATCACTGACGGAATTTGCAAAAACCAGATCAGCCCTATAGGAAGTACTCAGACATGCATTACACACCGAGCAGCACAATAAACACTCTTCAAAGTAAAATCATTCAATAGTTAAAGGCTAGAACTTGGACTTCATGATGGTTCAAGGCGTAAAACAAAACAACAGGATTTCACTCAACAATATGAATGGAAATCCACCTAAAATTTCAATCCTCACAATAAATGTGAATGGCTTAAAGTGTTCTCTGAGACATAGACAAGCACAGTGGATAAAAATCCACAAGCCTAGTATCTGCTGTCTACAGGAAATGCATCTAATCCACAAAGATGCCTTCAGGTTCAAGGTCAAGGGATGGAAAACAATCATCCAGGCAAATAGAAGTCAAAAGAAAGCAAAGATAGTGATACTATTTTCAGATAACATAAGCTTTAAAAAATCAAAAATAAAAATAAGACAAAGATGGCCACTTTATAATAGTGAAAGGGAAGATACAAAAAGAAGAATTAACAATTCTTAATATTTATGCACCCAACTCAGGAGCACCCAGTTACATAAAGCAAACCTTGTCTGATGTAAATAGCATGATAAACAATAACACCATAGTAGCAGGGGACTTCAACACCCAACTGAATGAACTGGACAGATCTTCCAAACAGAAAATAAGCAAAGATATAATGGACTTAAACAGAGCTCTAGAACAAAAGGGTCTGACAGACCTATACAGAATATTCCACTGAAATAAAGAATATACATTCTTCTCATCAGCCCATGGAACTTTCTCCAAAATTTATCACATACTAAGCCACAAATCAGACCTCAACAAATTCAGAAAAATAGAAATTACACCGTGTATCTTCTCTGATCACAGTGGCATAAAATTAGAGTTCAATTCCAACAGAAATACTCACCACCTCACAAAGTCAAGGAAATTGAACAATCTGTTTTGAATAACTATTGGGTCAAGGAGGAAATACAGAGGGAAATCAAGAGTTTCTTTGAACTAAATGATAACAGAAACACTAGTTATCAAAACCTGTGGGATACAGCAAAAGCATACCTGAGAGGAAAACTAATAGCATTAAATGCTCACGTTGAAAAAACGAAAAGCTCAAAAATCGATAATTTAATAAACAGTCTCAAAGAATTGGAAAAGGAAGAGCAAATCAATTCCAAACCTAGCAGAAGAATAGAAATAACTAAGATCAAAGCAGAACTAAATAAAATTGAGAATAGAACTATATGAAAGATCAATAAAACCAAAAGCTGGTTTTTCGAAAAGATAAATAAAATTGATGCCCCTCTTTGTGAGATTGACAACAATTCAAAGGGAAAGGACTCTAATAAACTCAATTAAAAATGAAGAAGGAGAGGTCACAACAGACACCAAAGAAATAAAAATCATTACTTTTGATTACTATAAAAACCTATATGCCCAAAAACTACATAATGAGGAGGAAATGGACAAATTCCTAGAAACATACAACCTCCCTAAGTTCACCCAGGAGGTTACAAAATTTCTGTTTTTTTTTTTTTTAATTTTTTTATTTATTTATTTTTTTATTCCATCTTGTAATGGGGGTACAAATATTGTTTGGGTTACATACATTGCCCCTCCCCCCCTCCCCCCACATGCCTGTGCTTCAAGCGAGTCCAATCCCCAGGTGGTGCGGATGGCACACATTATGTAACTCTACACTACTTCCCCCCTCCCGCCTGCCCTCCATCCAACATAAGATTTTTTTTTTATTTTTTTTTTTATTTTTTTTTTTTCATGTTGGATACCTTGTAACAAAATTTCTGAATAAACCAATCTCAAGCTCAGAAATTGGAGCAGCAATTAAAACCCTCCCAAAACGGAAAAGTCCTGGACCAGATGGCCACACTTCAGAGTTTTACCAAACATACAAAAAAGAACTCATATCTATACTACAGAAATTATTCCACAACACTGAGAATCCTAACTCATTCTAGGAAGCCAATATCACCCTGATATCAAAGCCAAGAAAGGACACAATGAAAAAAGAAAACTACAGACCAATATTCCTCATGAATATAGATGCAAATATCCTCAACCAAATTTTAGCAAATCAAATTCAGCACCAGATCAAAAAATAATTCACCATGACCAAATGGGCTTTATTCCAGGGATGCAAGCCTGGTTCAACATATGCAAATCTATAAATGCAATTTACCTCATAAATAAAAGCAAGAACAAAGACCATATGATTCTCTCAATAGATGCAGAAAACGCATTTGACAAAGTACAGCACATCTTTATGATAAAAACTTTTAACAAAATAGACATAGTCAGATCATACCTTAAAATTATCAAGTCCATTTATGACAAACCCACAGCCAATATCATACTGAATGGGGAAAAATTGAAACCATTCCCACTTAGAACTGGAACCAGACAACATTGCCCACTATCTCCACTTCTATTCAACATGGTACTGGAAGTCCTTGCTAGAGCAATTAGACAAGAGAGGGGGATTAAGGGCATCCAACTGGGACAGATGAGAACAAACTCTCGCTCTTTGCTGATATGATATTATATCTAGAAAACCCTGAGGATTCAACCAGGAGAGTCCTGGGATTGATAAATGAATGCAGTAAAGTCTCAGGATGCAAAATCAATACACACAGATCAGAGGCATTCACATACACCAATAACAGTCAAGCTGAAATTCAAATAAAAAACGCAATACCTTTTACAATAGCCTCAAAGAAAATTACATAACTAGGAATATATTTAATGAAAGATGTGAGAGACATATACAGGGAGAACTACAAAACACTAAGGAAGGAAATTGTAGAAGATGTAAACAGATGGAACTCAGCATATCGCAGGCACAAAAACAGAGACATAGACCTTTGTAACAGGGCTGAGAATCCAGAGATGAAATCATGCGCATCTGGTAACATAATCTTTGAAAAAACAGACAAAAATATACACTGAGGAAAAGACTCTCTTTTAAATAAATGGTGCTGGGAAAACTGGATAGCTACATGCAGAAGATTGAAAGTGGATACCCACCTCTCACCTCTCACAAAAACTATTCAAGATGGATAACAGACTTTAACCTAAGGCATGAAACCTTGAGAATTCTGGAAGAAGCTGTTGGGAACACCCTTTCAGACATCGGTCTAGGCAAAGAATTTTTGAAGAAAACCCCCAAAGCAATCACCACAGCAACAAAAATAAATAAATGGGATCTGATCAAATTAAAAAGCTCTTGCACAGCCAAGAAAACTGTCGTTAGAGCAAATAGCCTACAGAATGGGAGAAAATATTTGCTCTCTACACATCTGATAAAGGGTTGATAACAAAAATCCACCTAGAACTTAAAAAAAAATCAACAAGAAAAAATCAAACAACCCCATCAAGAAATGGGCAAAGGAAATGAACTGAAACTTTTCAGAAGAAGACAAAATAATGGCCAGCAAACATATAAAAAAATGCTCAACATCTCTAAGCATTAGAAAAATGCAAATCAAAACCACAACAAGATATCACCTAACCCCAGTGAGATTGGCCTCTATCAAAAAATCCCAAAACAACAATTGCTGGCGAGGATGTTGAGAGACAGGAACACTCTTACACTGCTGGTGGGACTGCAAATTAGTGCAGCCTCTGTGGAAAGTAATTTGGAGATACCTCAAAGAGCTAAAAATAGAAATACCATTTGATCCAGCAATAGCACTATCAGGCATCTACCCGAAAGAGTGAAAGACATTCTGTACTAAAGACATCTACACCCGAATGTTTATGGCAGCACAGCTCACTATTGCAAGGATGTGGAAGCAACCCAAGTGCCCGTCAATTCATGAGTGGATTATTAAAATTTGGTATATGTATACAATGGAATACTACTCAATTATAAGAAATGACAGTGACCTAGCACCTCTTATATTTTCCTGGATAGAGCTTGAGCCCATTATCTGAAGTGAGGTATCACAAGATCGGAAGAATAGGTTCCACATGTACTCACCATCAAGCTGACACTGACTGATCAACACTATGGTACTCACATGGTAGTAATATTCTCCAGGGATTAGGGGGTGGGGGTAAAGTCACAACTAATAGACATGCTGAGCATTGCAGAGGGGAAGGGCATGCCTCTAATCCTCACTTGGGTGAGGCAAAGACATAAAATGTAACCAAAATATTTGTACTCTCATAATATCCTGAAATAAAAAAATAGAAACAGACAGCCATGAGAAAGGAAAAAAAGATATTGAGCAATTCTGATACATAAAAACTGCAATTTATATGTACATGAAAATATATATGCACATGCATGTATATGCATATATGTGTGTATATATATTTGCATATATTTACACACACACAAGTGAAAGTGTTTACTGGTTCATACTATAAAATGTATTCCTTACTGTTAGTCACAGAAAAAGAATGTTTGAAAGCTATTGCCTTAAACAGGGGAGATGGCCAGTGGTGAGCTATAGGTTGTTCACTAGAGGAGGCAGCTTTGGACAAAGTCCTTTTGTGACACATCAATACTCAAATACATGTAGAGACCTTATTTATTATCTTCCAAATCTCCCAATTCTATTTATTTACCAGTTCTGGTATATTATAAGTAGTCCTGTCCTCCTCATCAATATAGCAGAGCCGTGCCTAAGAGGAGAAAAGAGCAACTAGGCCTTCTGGGACTGGTGGACTAGGGCCGTCATCTTTGGTTCTCAGTGTTCACTGGGCCAGTGGGCCCCACTCATCCTGGTGTGCCCCCCACAAGGGGAAATGCACCAGATGGGTCTCTCCAGCACCTCCTGCTCCCTCAGCATGGATTCTATTTTGGGCAGGAGGAGAGGCTCTTGCAGTTTCAGGAGAGGATAAAGCATCAAATCCGCTCCCAGGGTTATATGCAATAGGATTGTCATCAGCTCCTCAACAGGTTGGGGAGTGCCAGGGACGTGGTTAGAAAGCAGAATGAAAAATATCTGTCATGCAAGTCTATTCTGAGGGTAGCTAGTAGAAGAGGCTAGCCAGTTGTTGCAGTTCCTAATCCTTTCAAGACCCGATTCAGGCGGAGATCCACTATCTTGTAGCTTTCTAGGACGTGGCTTCTGTTCATGGCTGATTAGAGGCTTTTCTAGCACACCTCATCCACTTAGGGGAACCAAAATAGTGTGTAGAGAAAGACACTTTGAGCATTTCATCCAAGAAGGAACATGGGAGTTTGAGAGAAAGGCAAAAGGAAACTCCAGAATTTGGGAAGGAGAAGAAAGGTAGGCAGCCTGCATGGCTGAGTCTAGCTAAAAATCAAGAGTGAATTTCCAGTACAGGAGAGGGAAAATGTCTCACTGCAATCCATTTTCCCAATGGGGTATCATACAATCTAGGTCACAGGAGAGAACTTCGATCCTCCTAAGCTCCTAGATCTAACTTGGAGTGCAGCACAGTGACTGTGAGAAGAAATTGCTCTAGGAAGTGTCCCCCTTACTCCCCTAGATGTGGGTACCTGTAGGAGGATACTATTCTCAATCCTAGCTTTTATCAAGCAGTCCTGGGAGCTAGCAGTGGTGGCAGAAGCTGGTTTCAAAGAGACTCGGCAAGGGCTTAGAGACCTGGGGCTCAAGCAGGGGAGGGGCTCCCACAGCCAGAACTGAGATACAAGTGTAGCATAGACTCCAGCTGTTGGCACTGTAATTGGACTTCCCCCTACCACCAGAAGTGAAGCAGCAGAAGAGTTGGCAGGGAGATATGATATTGACCTGGGCAGTGACTCCTACTGCCTGGGCAGTGTTACAGTCTAGTAGCAAATTACAATGACTAACTAAATAACATGACCAGCTGCCACAATTGGGATTAGAAGAGTGAGCACTGCTGGGTCTCGGGAGTGAGAGGGAAGCAGGTCCCACTCCTGCTATCCAGGCTGTTGTGCCAGGACTGCCCCTCCCTCCCTGTGCTGAGACTTCAGCACAGCAGCAGTTGCTCCTCACATAGACATGTGGCCAGGGGCTGGAGGAATTTCCTACCATCTCCATTAGGGCCAGATATTGTACTTTTCATTGGGGACCCTGAGTGTAGCCTTACCTACTCTGGTTCCACCCAGCTGCATCACCCTCTGTGAGACAGAGTGTAGGATCCAGACCTCTGAGTGTTCCATTGCCCAGCTCATTGCCTGGGACACCCAAGCACTTCTCCTGATTAACAGAGGCAGGCATAAAACCTACTGCTACCACTGCAGCTGGCTCTTACCTGCAAGTGTCACCTACTGTCTTAGGGGTCAGCTCACATAGCTCATTACAACATCAGCTGACATGAGTACAAAGTGCTCAGGAATGAGAAAAACTTATTGCCACCTTTGATACCACCATTGCCCTTGTCACCCCTGCTATTCAAAAAGTCATGAGCCTGTTCACGCACCCAGTGCACCACTACAACAATCAGCATTTGAGAAAGCCACCATGCTAAGGTTATTTAAAATCAAGGAAATCATACAGAATCCTCACCACTAAATATACCCAGAAGCAAAGACAAATGACCCTATCCAACATATATCATAGTCATATCATCTAGGAAAAAAACTCCCTCCTCCCACAAAAATAAATTCAAAAATAAGAAGTGACTGCTCCTCCGGATGTGCAGAAATAAGCAAAAAGATACAGGAAGCCTTAGAAAGCAAGGTATTATACACCCTCAAAGGAATACAGTAATTCTCTAGCAATGGATCCTAACCAAAAAGAAATCCTCAAAATGCCAGATAAATAATTCAAAATATGGATTTTAAAGAAGCTTACTGAGATGCAAGAGAAATCTGAAAACCAATACAAAGAAATCAGATATTCAACTGAGGATATGAATGAGAATTTTACAAAGGAGATATTAACAGATATCTTTAAGAAAAATCCAGATATTCTGGAAATGAAAAATTCACTGAAGGTATTAAAAAATACACTAGAAGCCTTCAACAATAGACTTGACAAAGCAGAAGAAAAAAATCTCAGAACTTGAAGACAGGTCTTTTGAATTAATCCAGTCAAGAGAGTAAATAAAAAAGAATTAAAAAGAATGAACAAGGACTTCAAGATGTATGGGACTACTTTAAGTGACTGAACTTACAAATTATCAGTATTCTTGATAATGAAAAAAAATCGAAAAGTTTAGAAAACCTATTTAAGGAAATAATTGATGAAAATTTCCCAAGGCTAGCAAGACATGTAGACATCCAGATACAGGATGCCCAATGATTGCCAGAGAAATACATTGCAAAAAACACCATGCCATATTGTTGTCAGACTCTCTAAAGTCACTGTGAAGGAAAGAATTTTACAATCAGCAAGAGAAAGTTGTCTAGTCACCTATAGGAAATGCTAAAGAAATCCTAAACATGGAAACAAAAGGTTGATATTTGCCACCATAAAAACATACAAAAGTATAAAACTCACAGGTCATATAAACTATCACACAAAGGTGGAAGAGAAAAGAATCAAATGGCAACATGACAGTATTGCACCAAACTACAATGACAAACAGTAAGAGATAAAGAAAGAAACAAAAAAATGTATAAACAACTAGATTACAATTAACAATGTGACAAAAACAAAATGTCACATATCAATATTAATCTTGAACATAAATGGATTAAACGCTCCATTTAAAAGATATAGATTGGTGGAATGGATTTAAAACATGATACCTTTATATGCTGCCTATAAGAAACTCATCTTATCTGGAAAGACACATACAGACTGAAAACAAAGGGGTGAAAGAAGATATTTCACACAAATTGAAACCAAAAGAGAGTAGGAGTAGCTATACTTATATTAGATAAAACAGACTTGACATCAAAAACATTAAAAAAGACAAAGAAGGTCATTATACAATTATATATATATATATATATATCACCACAGTACCCAGCTTCATAAAACAAATATTACTAGACCTAACTAAAGAAAGACATAGACAATACAATAATAATGCAGGACTTCAACACCCCACTCACAGCACTACACAGATCATCAAAACAGAAAATCAACAAAGAAACATTAAATTTAAATAGGACTTTAGACCAAATGAACCTAACAGACATTTATAGAACATTCTACCCAACAACTGCAGAATATACATTCTTCTCATCAGTACATGGAACATTCTGCAAGATAGACCATTTGTTAAGCCATGAAGAAAGTCTTAACAAATTTTAAAAATTTGAAATCATATCAGTATCTAATCAAACCACAGTGGAATAAAACTAGAAACAAATACCAAGAGGAACTTCAGAAACTATACAAATACATGGAAATAAATAACATACTCCTGAATGATCATGGGTTTCTTAAAAGAGAAATTAAGACAGAAATATAAAAATTTGGAGAAACAAATGAAAATGGAAACACAACTTACCAAACCCTGTGGGATACAGAAAAAGCAGTGATGAGATGGATTTTTATGGTACTAAATGCCTACATCAAACAAGTAGAAGATCACTAATTAACAACCTAACATTGCACCTCAAGGAACTAGAAAAACAAGAACAAACTAAACCCAAAGTTAGTAGAAGAAAAGAAATAACAAATCAAAACTAAATGAAACAGAGACCAAAAAAAAAAAAAAAACCACAATACAGAAGATCTATTTTTAAAAGTTGGTTCTTCAAACAGATAAACAAATTTGACAAACCACTAGGTAGACTAACCAAGAAAAGAAGAGAGAAGATCTAAGTAAACAAAATCATAAATGATAAAGGAGGCATTGCAATGAATACCACAGAAATACAAAAGATAATCAGAGAGTACTATGAACAACTATAGACTCACCAACTGGAAAATCTAGGGGAAATGGATAAATTCCTGGAAACATACAACATCCCAAGATTGAACCAGGAAAAGAGAGAAATTCTGAATAGGCCAATAATGAGTAGCAACATTTAATCAGTAATAATAATAAAAAAGTCTCCAAACGAATAAAAGCCCAGGACCAGATGAATTTACAGCAAAATTGTATCAAACATAAAAAGAACTAATACCAATCCTCCTGAAACTGTTTCAATAAATCAAGGAGGAGGGAATTCTCCCCAACTCATTCTACAAGGCCTGTAGAATGATACCAAAACCAAGTAAGGACTCAACAAAAAAAGAAAACTACAGATCAATATCCCTTTTGAACATAGATCATAGATACAAAAATCCTCAAAAAATACTAACTAAACAATTCAAACAGCACATCAAAAAGATAACATACCATGATCAAGTGGGTTTTATACCAGGGATGCAAAGATAATTAAACATATGCAAATCAATAAATGTGATACATCACATACACAGAATTAAGGATAAAAACAATATTATCATCTCAATAGATGCAGACAAAGGGTTTGATAAAATTCAGAATCACTTTATAATAAAAACCCTCAACAAACTAAGCATAGAAAGAACATACCTCAAAATAATAAAGCCCATATAGGACAAACCTACAGCCAACATCCTACTGAATGAGGAAAAGTTGAAAGCATTCCCTCTCATGATGAATAACAGACTTAAGTCTAAGATATGAAACCTTAAGAATCCTAGAAGAAAATGTAGGGAAAACTCTTTCAGATATCGGCCTAGGCAAAGAATTTATGAAGAAGACCCCCAAAGCAATCACCACAGCAACAAAATTAAATAAATGGAACCTGAACAAATTAAAAATGTTTTGCACAGCCAAGGAAACTATCATTAGAGCGAATAGACAGCCTATAGAATGGGAGAAAATATTTGCTCTCTACCCATCCGATAAAGGGTTGGTAACAAGAATCTATCTAGAACTCAAAAAAATCAACAAGAAAAAGTCAAGCAATCCCATTAATACATGGGCAAAAGATGTGAACAGAAACTTTTCAAAAGAAGACAGAAGAATGGCCAGCAAACATATGAAAAAATGCTCAACATCTCTAATCATTAGGGAAATGCACATCAAAACCACAACAAAATATCACCTAATCCCAGTGAGATTGGCCTTTATCACAAAATCCCAAAACAACAAATGCTGGCGAGGAGGTGGAGAGACAGGAACACTCTTACACTGCTGGTGGGACTGCAAATTAGTGCAACCTCTGTGGAAAGTAATTCAGAGATACCTCAAAGAGCTAAAAATAGAAATAACATTTAATCCAGCAATAGCACTATTAGGCATCTACCTAAAAGAGCAAAAGACATTCTATAATAAAGACATCTACACCTGAATGTTTATGGCAGCACAATTCACTATTGTAAGGATGTGGAAGCAACCCAAGTGCCCGTCAATCCATGAGTGGATTAATAAAATTTGGTATATGTATACAATGGAATATTACTCAATTATAAGAAATGATAGAGATCTAGCACCTCTTATATTATCCTGGATAGAGCTTGATCCCATTATCCGAAGTGAGGTATCACAAGAACGGAAGAATAGGCACCACTTGTACTCACCATCAAATTGGCGCTGACTGATCAATACTAAGGTGCTCACACAGTAGTAATATTCTTTGGGGGTAGGGGGTTGGGGTGGGCTAACTCACGACTACTGTACATGGTGAGCATTGTAGGGGGAAAGGGCACACCTCAAATCTTGGTTTGGGTGTCGCAAAGTCATAACATGTAACCAAAATCTTTGTACCCCCATAACATCCTGAAGTAAAAAAAAAAAAAAAAAAAGGATTGTATCTCTAAGCCCTAGCACAGTGCATTCTACAGATAAGATATTCAATAAATATCCACTTTATGAAACTATACATGCATTTTACAAATGTTTATTGATCAACCAATATATGCCAATTTTCTATGTTGTGGGGATACACACACATACCTGCACACAAAATCACTGTCCTCATGAATTTACACCATACTGACAAAGGAAGGAGGTTAATGGGTAGGGAGGTTGACAAATTTTGTCTCTCTGGCTTCCTCCTATCCTCCCCCTGAAGCTGAGATCCAGCCATCCATACATCTATTTTGAGAGTCGTCCTGCTTTACGTGACTACATCCAGCTGTCTGCACATTAGGCGTGGGAAGGACCTGCTTCCTTGATGGGCCAATCCAGGCACTCACCCCTCAGCCACAGTGGCTGTGCCAGTGACCGGGGCATCGTCCTCGAGCCACCCTGGTCTAACTGGAATTGGAACCGAAAAACTAAACTGATCACCAGTTTGGGAAGCTACAGGGAAATATGTTTCTTAGTATATACTGACAGAATGTGACTGATTAAAAATAAAATTCTTATGAGACTTTCTCCCAGGAAAGCCTATGTATTTATTTATAGGGCTTGCACAAGCATAGACTAACAAGCAAAGAACTAGATTGACTGGGAAGGAAGACTCAAAAATAAACAAAAAATAACAGTTAACCTTCAAGCATTATTAAATAAATCACTGTATTACATTAAATCAAAATAAAGTAATGTTAAAATATTTTCCAGCAAAACTAGCATATTTGCTAATAAATTTAAGTTTTTAAAAATATAAATGATATATTAATGTAATGTATAAATCATTTGTTAAATGCCATAGAATGTACAACACAAAAAGTGAACCCTAATGTAAACTATGGGCTTTTGTTGGAAATTATGTATCAATATTTGTTCATCAGTTGTAACAAATGTACCATATTAATGCAAGATGTTAATAATAGGGAAAACTATGGGGAGAGAGTGGAGAGATTTGGGGCTATGGGAACACTGGATTTTCCACACAATTTTGCTGTAAACCTAAAACTGTCTTAAAATTATCTCTGTTAATTTTTTTAAAGTAATGAAGTACTGGTATGTACTACAACAAGGAAGAACCTTGAAAATGTCATGCTAGGTAAAAGCTACACACAGAGAAATATTTTATGATTCTATTTATATGAATCATTCCCAGAATAGAAAAGTTTATAAAGACAGAAAGGAAATTGCCAGGGGGTAGGAGGAGGAAGAAAATGGGTAGAAACTTAAGGTGTAGTAATGCTTAATGGGTATGGAGTTTACTTTGACGTGATGAAAATATTCTGGAACTAGATTGCGATGACGGTCTCACAACATTGTGAGTGTACACTTTAAAATGATAAATTTTATGTTAGGTATATTTTATCACAATTGAAAAAATTTTTAAATAAAATAAACTAAATGTGTAAAAAAAAATAATTGGAACAAGACAAGGATGCCCATTTTCACCATTCCTAGTCAATATAGTACTGGAAGTCCTAGTCAGAGCAATCAGGCAAGAGAAAGAAATAAAAGGCATCCAAATTGGAAAAGAGGAAGTCAAATTATCCCTGTTCACTGATGGTATAATCTCATACCTAGAAAACCCTGAAGAGTCCACCAAAAAACTCCTAGATATGATAAATGAATTCAGCAAAGTTTCAGGATAAAAAAATCAATGTGCAAAAATCGGTGGCATTTTTATACACCAGTAATGATCAAACAGAATCAAATCAAGAAGGCAATCCCCTTTACAATAGCCACAAAAATGTACTTAGGAATATAGTTAATCAAGGAGATGAAAGATCTCTAGAAGTAAAACTATGAAACACTGATGAAACAAATAGTAGATGACACGAACAAGTGGAAAAATATCCCATACTCATGGATCAGAAGAATTACTATCGTTAAAATGAACATACTAACCAAAAAAATCTACAGTTTTAAAACAATCCCCATCAAAATATCAATTTAATTTTTCACAGAATTGGAAAATACAACCCTAAAATTTATATAAAACAAAAAAAGAGCCCAAACGGTCAAAGCAATCCACTGTACTCATTACATTATCCACCTTCAAGTTATACTATTAGGTCATTAAATATGAAATGGCTGATTTTGAATCAAAAGTTTAGTTTATTATATCTCAAACAAGAAGCAGTACAATTAATCAAAGTATGTGCCTAAACTATTGACACAGTGTTGCTATCTTAATGGTAGCTTGTTTATTTATGCTAGCAGCAAAGAAGCCTGAAGAGCCAGTGGTGATGAAATTGCAAAAGGCATTTTCCACAGCTTTTTGAGAATTGAATATTTTTCCTTGCAAGAAATAGTCCAAAGCCTGGAAGAAGTGGTAGCCCATTGGTGCAAGGTCTGGTGAATATGGTGTATGACAGAGAATTTCCAAGTCCAGCCTCTGTAGTTTGAGCAGCATTATTTGTGCGACATATGGTCAAGTGTTGTCTTGCAAGAGGATTGGTCTGTCTCTATTGACCAGTCCCAGCTGCTTAATTGCAAGTGTCCTCATCATTTTGTCCAATTGGTTGTAGTAAACATCCTCTGTAATCAGCTGACCAGGTTTCATGATCTGCTGTAGTGGATAATACCAGTGCTAGCCAACCAAATATGACACCATTAGCTTTCTTTTGATGAATATTTCATTTTGGACTGTGTTTTGGCACTTTATCTTTACCCAACCAATGTGCCAAACACTTGTGATTGTGGAAAAGCATCCATTTTTCATCACACGTAACAATACTGTGTAGAAATGGTTCGCCTTTATGTCATGACAGCAAAGAAAGGGAAGCTTCCAGACAATTTCTCTTCTGATGCTTGTTTAATTCATGCAGAACCCATCTATCTAGCTTCTTTGTCTTGTTGATTTGTCTTAAATGGTCCAATATTGTTGGGACAGTAACGTCAAACCTTGCTGCTAATTCACATGTAGGTTGAGATGGATTTGCTCCCACTACAGCTTTCAGCTCATCATTATCCACCTTGGTCTCAGGTCACCCACGTGGTTCATTTCTAAGATTAAAATCACCAGAACAGAACTCAAACTATTGATGTACTGTGCCTTCATTAGCCACATGTTTCCCAAACCCTTCATTGATATTTAAAGCTGTCTGTGCTAAATTGGTTCCATGATAGAACTCATTTGAAAATAACTTGAATTTTTGAATTAGCTGTGGTTTCACAAAAATTTTCCTAAAAACAATTTGAAAGATAATCATAAGCCAAACCATACGTTTGAAAAAATGAGGATGTACCTTCACAATAAAAATAACACAAGAAGTGTCAAAGTGAAATGTCAGAGGTAATCAACAGTCAAACTTAGTACTTAAGTTAATCAGACATTTAATACTTAATAACCTAATACAAGGCTATAGTAACCAAAACATCATGGTATAAGTATAAAAACAGACATATAGATCAGTGGAACAGAATAGGGAACCCAGAAGTAAAGCCACATATTTACAGTCAGCTGATCTCTGACAAAGTCAATAAGAACATACACTGGGGAAAGGATACCCTTTTCAAGAAATGGTGCTGGAAAAACTGGATTGCCACATATAGAAGAAACAAAATAGAATCCTATCTCTCAACATATACAAAAATCAATTCAAGATGGATTAAAGACTTAAATGTAAGACCTAAAACTACAAAAATACTAGTAGAAAACCTACAGAAAACTCTTTTGGATATTAGGCTAGAAAAAGAATTCATGACTAAGACCTCAAAATAAAAAATAGACAAATGGGACTTAAACTTTAAAGTTTCTGCCCACCAAAAGAAATAATCAAGAGTAAACAGAAAACCTGCAGAATGGGAGAAAATATTTGCAAACGATCCATCTAACAGGGAACTAATATCCAGAATTTACAAGGAACTCAACAACAACTACAAAAAAAAACACCAAATAATTCCATTAAAAAGTGGGCAAAAGACATGAATAGACATTTTTTCAAAAGAAGACATACAAATAAATGGCCAATAAGCATACAAAAAAGTATTCAACATCACTAATCATCACAGAAATGCAAATTAAAGCCACAGTGAGATATAATCTTATACAAACCAGAATGGCTATTATTAAAAAGACAAAAAGGACACTATTGGTGGGAAATTAAATTAGTATAACTTCTATGGAGAATAGTATAGAAATTTCTCAAAGATCTAAAAGTAGATCTACCATTTCATCCAGCAATCCCAGTGACAGGTATCTACCCAAAGGAAAAGAAATCATTGCACCAAAAAGATACCTGCACTAGTATGTTTATTACAACACTTATTCACAATAACTAAGATATGGATTCAACCTAAATGTCCATCAGTGGATGACTGGATAAACAAAATGTGGTGTATATACACAGTGGAATCCTATTCAGCCATAGAAAGAAATGAAATCATGTGTTTGGAGCAACATGGATAAGACCAAAGGCCATTATTTTAAGTGAGACAACTCAGAAACCAAGTCAAGTACTGCACATTCTCACTTATAAGTGGGAGCTAAATAATGTGTATACATTGGAAAAAGATAGGCAATGGAGATTCAGAAGGGTAAAGGGTAGAAAGGAGGTGAATGTTGAGAAATTACTTAATGGGTATAATGTATGTTATTCAGGTGATGGATATGCTAAACTCCCTGACTTTACCACTATGCAATATATCTGTGTAAAACAAATTACACTTATACTCCATGAATTTATACAAATAATAATTTTTAAAAGACCTGATTCACTTGTGGCCATTTCTCCTTCTTGGCCTCCCCATGCAGAGAGGCCATTGAACACTATTAAGAGGACAGGGCCTTTCTGGCACTGAGACTGCTACTGTTTCCAGTAATTTCCCAGACAGAACTCCTGAGGAGAATAAAGCTAATCAAAGCCCAGATACCTGACTTGTAACATTGGCTCAATGAAAGAGAATGGGCAATAAGCTTTTACTCTTTGTCAGGCACTGAATGACCTTAACTAGTTTTTCATCATAGAGTTCAAAGTAGAGAAAGGTAAGCAATGGCTGGTCTAGGAATGTTGGGAAATTTATATGAGGAAATCTATTTTTTTATTTCAGCATATTATGGGGGTACAAATGTTAAGGTTACGTATATTGCCATTGCCTCTCCTCCCCCCTCGAGTCAGAGCTTCAAGCGTGTCCATCCCCCAGATGGTGCACATTGCACTCATTAGGTGTATGGCCCTACTCCCCCCTCCCACCTGCCTGGTGCCCGATGAATGTTATTCCTATATGTGCACTTAGGTGCTGATCAGTTAATATCAATTTGGTGATGAGTACATGTGGTGCTTGTTTTTCCATTCTTGGGATACTTCACTTAGGAGAATGGGTTCCAGATCTATTCAGGATAATACAAGAGGTGCTAGATCACCATTGTTTCTTATAGCTGAATAGTACTATATGAGGAAATCTTTTTTGAGACAGAGTCTCACTCTGTTGCACGGGCTAGAGTGCCGTGGCATCAGCCTAGCTGACAGCAACCTCAAACTCATGGGCTCAAGCGATCCTCCTGCCTCAGCCTCCGGAGTAGCTGGGACTACAGGCA
>VBSM01000937.1:2740325-2775057 GCA_008086735.1 Cheirogaleus medius | reverse complement strand
GCTGATGAGAAGAATGTATATTCAGTGGTTTTTGGGTAGAATATCCTGTAAATGTCAGGCCCATTTGTTCCAGAGCTTTGTTTAAGTCCATTATTTCTTTGTTAATTTTCTGTTTGGAGGATCTGTCCTGTGCTATCAGCGGGGTGTTAAAGTCTCTGGCTATCATGGTGTTGTTGTTTGTCCATTTGTTTAGATTAAGTAGAGTTTGCTTTATGAATCTGGGTGCACCTAAGTTGGGTGCATACATATTTAGAATTGTTATGTCTTATTGTTGAACTGTGCCCTTCACCATTATATAGTGACCCTCATTGTCTTTTATTACTTTTGTTGATTTAAAAAAGTTTGTTGATTTAAAAGTTATCTGAAATCAAAACTGCCTTGCCAGCCTTCTTTTGGCTTCTGTTTGCTTGAAATATTGTTATCCATCCCTTTACCTTTAGTCTAAATGCATCCTTACAGGTTAGATATGTTTCCTGAAGGCAGCAGATACTTGGCTTGTATTTTTTTATCCATTTGGCCAGCCTATGTCTCTTGAGTGAGGAGTTCAAGCCATTCACATTTATTGAGATAACTGATAAGTGAGGCAGATTTCTGTTCACTCTGATGGGTTGAACTTTGTTGCTTTGTTTTCTCTCTTGAGCCATTGTGGTATCTGGCCTTTGATCTTTAGCTTTTGAGTGGATTTACATTCATGAGTGTTTATTGTGTTGATCCATGGGTAACACTGTTTTGAGTACTTCTTGGAGGGTTGGTCTTGTTTTGGTGAATTCCCTCAGTCTTTGCTTATCTGAGAATGTATTTATTTCTCCTTCATGTACAAAACTTAGTTTTTCAGGGAACAAGATTTTAGACTTGCCATTATTCTGTTTCAGAAGAGTGAGAATGCGGCCCCAGTCTCTCCTTGCTTGTAAGGTTTCAGTTGAGAAGTCTGGCATTATTCAGATTGGCTTTCCTTTGTATGTTAGTTGCTTCTTTCACTTTACAGCTTGCAGAAGGGCCTCTTTAGTTGATATTTTGGTCAGTCTGATGACTGCATGTTGTGGTGTCTTCCTGTTTGCATTGAATCTCCCAAGGGTCCTTTGAGCTTCTTGTACTTGGATATCTAGATTTTTACCAAGGCCTGGCAAATTTTCCTCTATTATATCTTCAAATAGCTTATCCAACCCGTGTGTGTTTTGTTCTTCCCCCTTCTGGAATCCTTATAACCCTCACATTAGGTTTCTTCACATAATCCCACATTTCTTGTAGGCTTTGCTCTCTTCTCTTATTTCTCTGCTCTATCTCTGTGACTGCCTTATTTAATTGGAAGGTGTGATGAATGATGAATGGACAAATGACTGAATGAACCAATAAATTAAATTGCTCATAGCCTAGAATACAAGTGGGGAAAAGAAAACTATTTCTTAGAGTCATCTTAGAAGCACCAGGGGCTAGAGGCCAAGAAAAAAAAACATGAGAAAACCATGGTAAGAATCTAGAGATGATGTGACTTCCCCACTGTAGGTTACCCACTTCCATTTTCCTGAGGAAATTCCCTAGAAACCACTCAAAGTTCAAAAGAAACCCAGAATTCATGAAAATATAGGAAAATTAGTAATTTTGTCTTCTTCTGGGAAGGGTATACATTGCTACATCCTCCGGAAAGTAGTCTTGACATAGCAATTCCATCCCCAGGAACTAAACTTAAGGAGACAAAAAGACTATAAGATTATAATCTCCAGCATGGCAGGGAATAAGCCCTGCCACACTTTTTGCCCACCTATCATTTCCCCAGAGCCTAGCACAGTACCTGTAAACATTCAATCGATATTTGTTGGATAAATGAGTTTAAAAATGTATTTTATACACAAAGATTTTTTGTTGTTGTTGTTTTGTTTTGTCTTGTTTTTGAGACACGGTCTTGCTCTGTCACCCAGGCTAGAGTGCAGTGGTATGATCATACCCTAACTGCAACTTCATACTCCTGGGTTCAAGGCATCCTCCTGCCTCAGCCTCCTGAATAGCTGGGACCACAGGCATGTGGCACCCAGCCTGGCTAATTTTTCTATTTTTTTTTTTTTGTGTGGAGATGAAGTCTCATTATGTTGGTCAGGCTGGCCTTGAACTCCTGGCGTCCCCTAAAACGATCCTCCTGCTTCAGTCTCCCAAAGTGCTACAATTACAGGTGTGAGCCATCAGACCTAGGCTACACAAGGTCATTTATTATGTTTGTACAATTGAAAAATTAGTATCAAACTAAATATCTCTTAAAAGAGGTACCTATGTGATACTATGTAGTCATTAGCAGTGGCATCTTAGATTTATATATTTGCCAATGCATATTTTCAATGATATAGCATTGCTTGAAAAGAGTAAAGCAAAGGATGTGTAACATGATTCATTTTATATAAATTGTCTCTCTGTGTGTACATGCATGTGTGTGTGTTTGTGTGTGTGTGTGTGTGTGTGTTTGTGCATCTGAGGAGATTTTCAACAAAATTTCAAACAGTGGGTTATGCCTGGATGGTGGGATTATAAGAATCTTGCATTTTCTTTTTTAAATCTTGTATGATGTATATATTCTTTTAAGGTAAAGTGTTAACATAAAAGGAAATAAGCTGTTTAGGGGGCTGTCGAGAAGGGGCTACCAGGGATATCACAACTCTTTCTGCCATCAGTCTTTTCTTCAAGACCATCAGAGATGGGGCCAGTTTTAAAGAGGAAGGAAGTAATCTGTATTCTAGGGCCAATACTGGATGAAGGCGAGGTTGTGACCTAACTGACTAGAGGCTCATTGAACCTGACAACTCCTGAGCCATTATAGGAATCATGTGGTATGCTGGTCTGTCCTTGCTTGGCCTGACTTCCCAGGACTTTAGTCCTGGCAGCCAACTGGAAATCTTACTCCATCCACTGCTGAATGAGCCAGCCATTACATGGAGTTCTTCCTGACAGAGGCTCAGCTAGGCTAGGGGAGAGGTTGCTATTGGAGCTACTTTCTCAGCTAAGGCTGTGCTGGTCTCACTGATCAAGGTCATTCCCATACCACAGGCCTTTAGACCTGCCCACAGGAGCATCCAGAGAAGGTCGCCTTCACCCTCCTGAAGGAATAAATGAGGGACTGGCTGTCTCAAGAAAATAACAAAACAAGCTCATGTAGAGAGAGGAGAGGAGATTACTGCTGAGAGAGAGAGGGGGAATATTTCAGGACACAAAGTTAGCTTCCAAAAAGATGTCAACAGGCTGAAATAAGTGGTGGAACCTGACCAGATGATTGACAGTTACAAATGGAGAGGCCTGCACTTGGGTGCAGAAAACCAACTGGCTATTCACAGGATGGAAGAGCCTGCCCTACACACAGTTTACAGGAAAGGAACTTGAGACTTTGCCTAATAGGCATCATCATTAGGATGTTAAAGCCAAAAAATCTAATGAGAACTTAGAATGCATTAACATATGTATAGTGCCAGATCAAGGGAAGCAACAGTCCCTTTCCACTCTGCCCTGGTTGGACACTTACTCAGGGACTGTATCTGGCTCTGAGTATTAAAGGGGCCATATGTAGGATGTGTCCAGAGGGAGTGTACAGACGGGGAGGAGGCCACAAGAGTTGGAGCTGTGGATGTTTATGCTGGAGAAGAGAAGACTTATGAGAGGTGGCCTCTGCCTTTAGACCTCTAAGGAACTGTCAGGGGCAGAGAAAGTGATGGGGTCTGGGAGGCTCCAGAAGGCAAAACTGAGATCCTTGGGTAAAAGCCACAAGGAGACAGATTTCAGCACAACACAAAGAAGAACTTTCTAACTGAGCAAGCTGTGCGTGTAAGAGGTTGTTATTGGATGGAGTGAGCTCCTTTTCATGGGAGATACGTGAGAAAGGCCTAGATAAATGCTTTTCTGGGATGTTACAGGAGAAAATCATATATCAGCTAAGGAGCACAGGGGTAGCCTAGGTGGCCTCATAACTTTCTAAGCATGTCTAGTTTTCTGGGCTCTGTGCAGCTGATAATTCCCCCAGTATAGGTCCAAGCATACCCTCTTTGATGGTGTATAATAGCTCATGGAGACTTGGACACCAACTCTTGCCTCAAGAGATTCCATTTGGGTGATTCATGGCCTTTCCTCTGGGAGTTCAGAAACTTATGTGCTGATGAAGCTGCTTTGCCACTCCTGATTACCAAAGGCATCTTCTAAAGCCTACTTCTCAGGATGAGAGTTGAGAACCAAAAAGACACAGGAAGAAGACAGAGAAATGTGATGATCAGGTCACCTCGAAAGGGAAGGCTGAGAGGAGACACATGGGGTGGTCTGAGAGACAGACAGACAAGACACACACAACTTGCAGAGGAGGTGAACTCACATTACAATGACAAAGCTCTCATCATAGTGACCTTAGTAGTTAAACAACCTCTGGATTTCTAAGCACTTCCTAAATATTGATTACGTTTTAATTCATTCCACCGAATAAGTCATGTATGCTTCCTCAGGGTGAGGACTTTGTTTTACACAAGGAGGGAGCACAGCACCCATGCAAGGGAAATAAATAAAGATCTAGACTGACACAGCCTCCTGGCCCCCTGCACCAGCTCCCAGCCTGCACGTGGGACACAGTCTCTAACCTTGCAACTAAGAATGCCACAATCTCACCTTGGTATGGGGTGTGTGGAGCAGGGAGCAGCCATGAAGGCAGACCAAGGAGGAGGACAGGTACTCAGCTACCTGACATACTTGCTAGGCTTAGCACATGAAAAGACCAAGAGAATTCTCAAGTTGGAGAGAGCTACTAAGTTTATATATTCTTAGGGTACAGTTCCAGTTACCCAAGTTCTGTACAATGACAGGTCCATCTCTTTTCCTACCTGGTCCACAGACCATCATTTGCATAATCAAGGAGTTGTACTTGATGAACTTTCTAAGATATCTTCCCCCTTGATGTTCCATGGGTCACTGAGCTTAGTAGTAGATCTGGGCCAGTTACTCAGAAAATCCTGTAAGATTCTATAGTTATTTTGGATCTCCCATAGCACAGAAGTAAGTAGCACCAACACCCACAATTCCTGAGTGTTTACATTGAGGGAAGGCAAAAAATGGAAGAAGCTAAGGAGGTTGTGTCCTAACCCACAGTTAAATTCTAGCTGAGCATACAGAGGTGGAACAAAAGAAACCAAGTCAGTGATAATGTCAAAGAAGACAAGTAGGCAGATATAATTCTGGAGCCAGGGGCAAGGAGGAAGGGAAGGCAAAGTGTGTCTGCTTTGGTGTCAGAAGCCTGAGTTCTACTCCCAGCTCTGACCCTCACTAACTCTTCGGCCTTGAGCAAGTTCCTCCCCTCTCAGGGCTCATCTATAACTAAAAGGGTTTGGAACGCTTCTTAATCTGTCATGCCATCACAGACTTTTGAGAATCTAGTGAAATTTATGGACACAGATGCCACAATTTAGCATGCAATCTCAAGTAACTCATGGGCTCCTAGGCTAAGAATTCCTGCCTGATAGCTAAGGGCTCTTTCGGCTCCGAGTCTGTGGCTCTGTGATCTGGGCATGAGGCCAAGGTCTGCCTGCCCCTTCCGGAGGAAGGGGAGGAGGAATCCACCTTCCAAATATATCCCTTAGCCTGTGCTTCCAACTGCTTTTGGCTTTAACCCATGACAATCTGAGGCTATGAGGAGTTCTTGCTTCCTCACAAAGCCTGAAACTCAGTAATGTAGACAAAAGAAAGGTGCTAGAGCTTCCTTGAAAACCCAGTGCCTCTGAGCTCCCTTTCTAGGGCCCCTTGGGCCCCAGCCTAAATTAAAGGCAGTGATAGGAGGGCCTTTGGTCCAGGCAATAAATGATTCCAGGAAGACTGGCTTGCTTTGCTGGCTGGCAAGACTTATCCAGACCGTACTGTCCTCTGGTGGTTGTGAGCATGTATAGGACCTTAGCTGGAGGCCCAAGTTTTAATGGCAGTATAGGGACAAGGACCAGCTGATAATACAAGGGCAGTCCCACGGGTACTTAAATTTTTCCCGGAGCTACTGCTATAAAGTAAGCTCAGAGTGTTAGGTGAGAAGAATGAGAAGAGGGTGGACAGTATTATCAGTGCATCCTGAGGTCAGGCTGAGCAATTGCCAACTTTTGGCCTTGGAGACATCATCACTGATTACAGTGAGGTCACTGACCCCTCTTTTGAAGCTCCGTGCTATTCTTTCCCTGGGACCTTGAGGTAGAACTCCCCTATTGTGACCCTGAAAATATATTAGCCATGAGGAAGAGGGAGTTGCAGTCCCAATGGATGCCAGACCTCCAGCTGCAAGGAGGGCCAAGGCTCCTTTCCTAGTACTGAGGCCAATCTCATGTCTTCTTTTGGGCTCAAAACTATATAGCCAATTGCCTATTAGGCATAAAAAACCTAGATGTCCCACAGATTTTTTTTTAAATTCAACATCTTCAAACTTAACTCATCACTTTCCCTTCCTATCCTGTTTGTATTATTTCAGAGGTTTCCAGATACAAGCAACAGAAACTTAAGTAAAAATGGATTAAATTATGTTTAAAATGTATTGTCTTTAATTAACAAATATTCTAGAGATAGTCTATTCTGGTGTTGGTCAATTCAGTGGCTCAACGATGTCAAGTCTCTAGGTTCTTTCCATCTGTCTGCTCTATTATCCTTAGCACATCAGCTATTGATCTTACAGTCGAAAGATGGCTGCAGCAATGCCAGGTATCAAGCTTTCATACAAATAATGCCCAAAGGCTGAAAGAGAGGGCAGTCTTTCCTTTTGACCCATTTTTAGAGAGAGGAAAAAACCTTTCCTAGAAGTTTCAAAACAGACTTGGGGATGACATTGGTAAGAATTACATCATGTGCTTTATGCTTTGGCAGTTAGGATTAGATTTAGCAGCAATACAGCAGAAAATCAAAACAGATCACCTAAATATAAGAACATTTTATTTCTGTATAGAAGTCCAAAGGCGAGCAGCCCAGGGCTGGTATGATACCTTCACAAAGTCATCAGAGACCCCAGATCCTTCCAGCCTTCTATTTTGCCATTCTTAGGAAATTACCCATATCTGCATGGTCCCACATGGCTGCTAGAACTCCAGTCATGACATTCATGTTCAGGAAGGAAGATGGAAAAAACAAAAAAGACACACCCTATCCATTTTAAGGAGCCTACCCAGAAATCCCATACAACACTTCCACTTAAATCTCACTGGCCAAAACTTAGCGTCATTGCTACACCCAGCTGCAAGAGAATCTGGTAGCAATGTGTCTAGCAAAAATTGGTACTCTACTAGTTATTGCTTATGATTTTTTTCTATTGTTGTAAATTTACTACCAAAGCTTTGCAATTACATATATAAGTATAAACCTTCCATCTAAAATGTCACCCCCATTTCAGCACTAAGTAGCCCAATAACTATGTTGCCCCTCCTTGCATAGATATGGAAGGGAAATATTGATAGTGAGAAATACGTAACAGAGGGAATGGCCTGAGAAAACAGCAAAAATATTTTCTGTCTCTTTAAAATTTCCCCCACTCTTTTTGGGAACTGTGGTGGGCCTGCATCCCTGGTGCAGGGAGAATGTATTTTGTTCTTTGTGTTACAGGAGATAGCTCAGCTATCCCAGTAGGGTGCCAGCCCCCTAGGTGGGCCCAGGTGGGCGGAGGTCACAGGTTTTATCTTCAGCAGAGAACATGCAATTAGAATCATTGACACAGTAGTCTAGACCTAGGGCCCTCCGTTTAAAATCTCTGTATTTCTGCTTATGATCAGGAAATTTGAATTTTGACATGATAGAGCCTGCCATTTTTCATCCTTTGCCAGCAAAGTAATAAACTTCTCTTTCCTTAAAAAAAATTGGTACTCAATCGCTACAAAAGAAGTGGAGAATGGATAATGGGGGGCGACCAGCACTCTGAAATACATTCTACTTTCTAATAAATCAGTGGCAAATAAAATGAAATTGCTATGATTAG
Source organism: Cheirogaleus medius (assembly GCA_008086735.1). Lineage (NCBI taxonomy): Eukaryota > Metazoa > Chordata > Mammalia > Primates > Cheirogaleidae > Cheirogaleus > Cheirogaleus medius. The sequence goes on along the minus strand of VBSM01000937.1, from coordinate 2,767,115 downwards.
TTTAGACCAGAGGTTCCCATCCAGGAGTGATTTGGGCCCCCAGAGACATTTGACACTATCTGGAAACATTTGACACTGTCTAGAGACGTTTTCAGTTACCACTACTTGTAGTGGGGAGTCATACTACTGGCATCTGGTAAGTAGAGGCCAGGGATGCTGCTAAACATCCTATGATGCATAGGACAAGACCCACAACAAAGCTTGATCTCACCCATTATGTCAATAGGCTGAGAAACCTTGGATTAGACTTAGCAAGACCCACTACATATCTACCCTTGGCCTTCAGGCTATAGAATGACTCAGGCTCCTCTAGCTTTCCCTATGTCAATGAATGGCACCAGGAAAAGCCCAGTCTAAATCAATAGAACCTCAGCTGACCTGCAGACATTTTAGTGAGAAATAGATGCCTACTGAGATTCTTTGATTGTTATGCATCATTACTAGCATGGTGAAAGCTGACTGAGAAACCTCTCAATCCAATATTACTCTAATTCTGTTCATTCTACTGCCAAAATATCTTTCCTATCTGTTCCAATAAAATGTTCTGACTGGTCTCCCTGTTCTCAGGGCTCCCCTCCTCCAGCCAGTCCTCCACACTGCTGCCATAATTATCATCCAGAGAAACAAACAAAACAATCAACAAAATCTCATCATGTGACTCCCCTCACTTAAAACTCTTCAACAGCTCCCAATTGCCCCCAAACCCCTTAGCCTGACATTGCAGGCTTCCCTTCTATGCCATTCTTACCTATAAAACCTCATCTGACCTGTCCTCTCTGGAATCCTCCCACCACAAGGCTCAAACATGTTCTATATTTTCAGGGGCCTAGGTCTTTACTTCCCCCTCCATTCCCTTTCTTCCCCCCATTTGGGTAAAATCCTTTTCAGCTTTCTAGGTAGAACATAAATACCAATACTTCTGTGAAACCTTCCCTGACTACCTCCACTTCCCCCCAGCTGGAAGATATCATGTCCCATATTTGTGCTTCCGTAAGGGGCTGTTTAGCTCACACTTCATTCAGCCTTGAGTTATAATTAGTTCCTTAAGCAGTCACCTGCCCCACTCCTTGTGAAATTCTTTGTGTAATTTTTCCCTGCCCGCTTCTCACTCCCATGCCCTTCCCATACCTAACACAGAACCTGGCACAAAGTAGGTGCTCAGTAATGAGTGTCATGTTGAAAGAATTCTCTAACTTTAAGTTCTTAATGATAGATCTATAAGGTATTATATTAGTGGCAGTTATATCTCTCCAAATTATGGCTACTCCCCTACCTTCACATGTCCAATCATTATGATCCATCAATAAGGAAATCATTGAGAGTAATTAGTTCTCCCTTTGAAAGTGATGTGACACCAGGGAGGGAGAAGGGCATCATTAGTGTGTAGTCTAGGCCTTCCCTCACACATATCTACCTGAGATAAGGTAATAAGCATGTTGTTGTAAATAGGAGTGGGGAAGGGATGCTGTGTAGAGTTATACAGGATACACACTGCAATTCTAAGGGTGCCACTCAGCTAGGCTAGGTATAGATACAACCTATACAACTAGGAAGAGGCCTAGGAATAGTACTTGTAAAACACAGGGCAGAAGAGAGAGAGAGAGAGAGAACAACCAGAGAGTACTGAGGAGGCCAATAGAGGAAAGGAGAAGCAAAGGGAGATGAGAAGAGAGGAATGATGAAAACCAAGGACTGGAGGCTATAGCAATTTTTCCATGCGCCTCTGGTGAATGAGCCTTCATTCTGTAGCAATCTTAGGACATGAATACCACAATCCAGGACAATGTTGCCTTAGAGAGAGTAAACACACTCTTTGTGGGTGGTTTTCCTACTAAATCCCTGGTGCCAAATCTCCTCAGCCTTTGCTTCCATCCCCAACATTATGCCTCAAGAAGTTTCCAAATACCTCTTGCTCTGTGTCTCAATTACCTAGCTCACCACTGATTCTGTATGACCTTGGGTTGATCCTTTATCCTCTCTGGGCCTCTGAGTCCTCATTGATAGCATAAGTGGGGTTGAAGAAGATGTTTTACAAAGGCTCAGCTTCAGGATGCTGTGTATCTATGATTCCATAACTGTAATGTGTGTTTATGTATGAACTTGGGCGTGTCTCTCTGCCCCTCAGCCTTCAGTTTCCTCACTTTCAAAATGGGGATATTTCAACCAGTTGATCTTTTAAGGCCTTTGTAGTTTTTAAATGTCATAATCTCATAATTCTGCAGTCCAAATGACTCCAAGCCTTTTTCCTTATGTCAGATCCCAGGGCTTCTCCTTGTATCATGTCTGTCCCTTTGTTATCTTCCTTTATATTAATTTTCTCTATAGCTCACAGATGCTTCCCCTCTTGCAACTCCCAGAAAGAACCCTGCTACAGAGCTAGGGAGCCATGTTTCCCTCTGGCCACACCTACTTTCAGCTCCAAAGAGCTATAAAAATACCAGCTGTTTGAAGTAGTCTCCTACAGCTAATAGGTTTTATTTTCCCAGTTGTCTTAAGAAACTAAATTATTCTCCAAATAAACCTCACTTAAGTTTATAATAAATGTGATTTAAGTGAGAAAATTATCACCCTCTCAGGCTGAGAAAGGCACTCCACTCTCTCTAGGGAAGAAATGCCTTCATTAGCCATGGCCTCTACCAGACTCTTTAAGGCCAGAATCTCACACTGGGGATGGCTCTCAAAAAAAAATGCATCTGACTCGAGGGGGGAGGGGGGACAAGGACAATATACGTAACTTTAACATTTGTACCCCCATAATATGCTGAAAAAAGTAAATAAATAAATAAATAAATAAATAAATAAATGCAAAGACTAAGGTACTGGACTAAGCTCACAATTAGCCCCACCACCCCTGGAGGACACAGACATTCAAGGATCACTGGGCCCTCAAGGGGATCATCCTATACAGCCCCCCACCCTTACACTGAACAGCGTCTCTTCCAAGCCAGACAGATGAGATCTCTCCTGGCTGTAAGGGTATTTGGATATCTCATCCCACTATTTATGTCAGAATTTACAGTGCTGTAAGGGTTCTTAGAGATCATCAAGTGTAGCTACCTTATTGCTGGTGCAGGGAAATTGAGTCCTAAAGAAGAAAAAGGACTTATTCAAGACCACATGGTGAGTCAGTGGCAAAGCCAGAGTCTTCCCAGCCTCTGGAAGAGCAGAAACTGCATTGTAGTTTCATTTTTTAAATACTCCATACCTCATCGCTTGCCCTTTATCACCCAGTACTCTAGTCTAAGTCATCCTTGTCAGAGTTTTTGTTTCATGTGAGTACCTGAGTTTTGGATACAAGGGGAAGTATCAGAGAGAGATGGGCTTGCTCCTTCCTTCAGTCTGGTTCAAACCACTTGCCAACCACAGCTGATTCTGCTTGGGATCTTGGTTATCTGAGAGCAGAAGCCTGTTACCAGCTTCTGGTACCCTTTTATGACTGTTCTGGCTGAGTTTCTGGCCTCTTTCTTTATAATCTGTCACAGCTGCCCCATTCTTTCCACAGACAGGAACTGCTATAGGTTCTGAAAGCTCCACCTCTCCCCAACAAACATCTCTAAGAGCATTTCCCATGGGAAAAGAATGAAATGGGATGCGTCATACCTGAATATCTTGGTGACTTAGCCTTCTTCCATATCGACTCCTGTCCTTCTCAACTCCTACACTTACTATAATCCCCCTCTGCTGACAGCTAGACCAGTGCATCCTAACATCCATATGTTTTCATAAAGAAAACAGGGGATCTGGAGACACATTTCAGGACATCATGAAAGAGGGCATTACATTGAATTCTGCAAAAGTGACATGTATGTGGCAGGACTTATGAACTCTGTCATTGGGAAGTTCTAGCGAGGGGATAATATGAATATCCTCATTGTTAAATTTTGTATTCAACTAGTCATTCATTACCCATTCATTCATTCATTCCCAAACAGCCACTAAGTGTCTACTGTGGGTCAGGCCCTGTGCAAGATCCTAGAGATTAACAAGGCACAGACCCTTGCCCTCAAAGAGGCCCCAGATTAGTAACAGCAACAGATGTGACAATCTTATAATATACAGTGACCAGTGTTAGATCAGGGCTATGTGCAAAGTGTTGAATAAATATAAGTGAATCCCTAATTTTGCTTAGAGAGCTCAAGCAACACTTCACAAAGGAAATAATTGTGGACTGATTTTAAAAGGACAAATGGGAGTTTTCCAACAGAAGAGGTAGAAAAGGGTGCTCCAAGCAGGGGGACTACCATGTCAAATGCCCATAATTGTATCATAATAACTAATATTTACTGAGTCCTTACTAGGTGCCAGGTACTTTATGCATTAATTCATTTAATCTTGGTGATAACACTATGAGATAAGTAATATTATTATTTCATTTGCACATGGGTAACTGAGGCACAGAGAGGTTAAATGATTTTGCCTAAGACTGTCTTAAGTAGACAATAGGGGAGGCAGCATTTGTACTCAGGCAGCTGGACCACTACATAGTATTGTCTTTTTCAGATGCCAATGGGAAACATCTTGACTGCCGTGTGGTGTTTGAAGCTGTAGGGAAGCAGAGGGTGAGTATGGCAAGAAGCAGATTGGAGAGGTCAGCAACATGTGGAAGAACAAGGAGCCATTGAGATGGGGGAGGCATTTGCATTAGGTATGACTCAGATCAATCATGCAGGTCTACATGGAACACTCCATTTCTTTACCTCCATGTAAGCCATTATTGTCACCTACCAGATTGGCACCAGGATCCAGGAGGCTTATGCAGTGTCCACAGAAATGGGAGAAGGGCTTCTAATCCACAGTTTCTCATGGCCACTACTAACATCCTTGTTATCCAAGCCCAACCTGGGCTATGAATGAGGCATTCTGGAAACTGTACCTGAGGAGATTGGGCCCTAGGCAACCCCTGTCTTTGGCCTTGGATTGGAAAGAGCTTGTAAGATCCAAGAGAGGTGGTACTTATGATTTGTAAGAAAGCTGGGAAGGCAGAGATGTAGTTTGTTGGGGGGTGGTGCTAGTGAGCACCACTGAAGTGGTGGTGGAGCCCAGATATTTGTCTTTTGGCCACAAAGTCCTGCTTGGTAAATTTGACCATGTTAATAAGATTTTTTTGTCATTCTTTCTTCCTTTGCTCTATTTTTAGTATTTAACAAAATTATTTGTGAAATGGTAGCCACTTTCAGATGTGCTGCAAAGAAGCAGAAAAGGTATGGCAGACACTGCTTGTCCTTACCCAATACCCATTCTCCTCCTCTTCCTGTCTAATATAATAGAACTTTGATTTTGTTTAGGGCAAAAGTATGCCCAGCTGAAAAAACTGCACTTCTCAGCCTCCATTGCTTTGCAGAGGGCTGGCCAGATGACCCAGTTCTGATCAATGAGATGTAAGCAGAAGTCACTATGTGGGGATTCTAGGAAAGTTTTTTTTTTTTTTTATAAAGGGGCTGGACTCAGTGGGCACATAACTTTTGCCGTTTTCCTGTCCTCTTCTTTCTTACTATAATACAGACATGATGCCTGGAGCTGCATTAGCTATTTATCTTTTAGATAGCTACCTGTACCATGAGGACAATACCACAGGTAAGAATGGTAGCACATAAAAGAAAGACACAAGGGACTGCATCCTCAGTGGGTTCTGGACTCTCTAACTCTTGATATTTTTGTTATATGAGAACAACAAACCCCTTACTTGTTTAAACTTCTGGATTTCTTTGTTTGCCTGTTTGCTTTGATTATTTGTGGCCAAATGCAATTTGAGTTGATGTAGTTTGCATACCTTCTTGAACTGGAGTTTACAGAGTATTGGGGCAGTGGGGTCTGCTGAGAAAAAGGTGATCCTCCTGAGGGGTGAGCTGTGGGCAGCCACTCTTTCCCTTCTGCAGGCCTTCTTTCCCAAGCTCCTCTTTGTCCAAACCTGGGAATTTCTCTGTGATCATTAAATCAGGGAGGCTGTTCCCTTACAAGGGGTGCAGTGAGAACCAGAGCTTTCAAGGGAAAGTGAAACCCAGGAGACAAAATATGGGCATCTGATACAAGCTGTACCTTCCCTCCTACACCCTTGTCTTTTGGAACTCTTTTCTGGCAAAATCTAGGATGTTCCCTGTTCTGTTTTTTTTTTTTCAAAAATATGCAAATGTAATGATTTAATGATGATAAGCAAGAAAAAGTGATAGAATTGTGTTTCTTTTATAGACAGGAGACAATGAGATGTTTAGTTATAATTTTCTCATACAAACTTGAAACAATATTATTATAGAATAAACAGCCTCACATGTAACTGATAGACAATATATATACACTGTTTGACCAAAGCAAAATATACATTGAAAATTGTTGGTGTTATTCATATTTTAAATTCAACCTGATTGCTCTATTTACAAATCAATACCTATAAACAGATAGAAAATGTCTATTTTCAGACATTACAGAAAAAGTAAATTCCATTTCTTATAACTGTTAAAGTAACTATTAAACTAGAAAATACTACCATGTCATATATTAAAATTAAAAAACTAAAAGCTGGCTAGTTTATTTAACAATTTAAACCTTTATTTTTAAAATTGCTTTAGAATTATAGTTATTGATAGGCATCTTAAAAACACACTAATTCCACCATAACCAATAGGCAAAATTTAGGAAAATATACATAATTTCCATATTCCTTGGTTAAGAGCTTTTCTATATTGTAGCAATTAAATTTAAAAAGTAAAAAAATGTGTTACTAGAAAATGTCAACATCATAATGACTTGCCAATTTCTTCCAATGGAACAGAATTTAGAATTATATATTTATATTTGAAATATTATGTGATGATAATCAAGGTTCAAACACAGGGTATCTGCAAAGGTTGAGATAGTTTGCAAAATTTTAACAACCATTTCTAAGTACATGAAACACAATATTTTCATTATAATATTTATAAATATATCATACGATACTGTTTCTGTACTAGTACAGCATTGTACGACAAGCACAATGCCATCTGATTCTTACAAAAGAGACTCATTTAAACAAGTCAGAAAATAAACAGTAGTACTCACTTTTAAGGCATACAAATTGTAAAACTTCAGTTCACTTTCTGATGATCAGTTCTGTGCAGCAACAGAGAAGTAAAAATGAAACAAAGGAATCAAAATGGTTATATATGCAAGAAATCACTACTCACCATTACATGGAACCAGTCTATGTATATTCTATCCATCATTCTATGCATATTCTTTTTATTTTTTTGAGTTTCAAAATAAAAAGCACTTGTTTTGTACAGGTTCATAAAACAGAATAATAACAAAAACAATCCAAGAGCATGTAATGTAGGTATTACTTGACATTCACAAACTATAGCCCAGGACTTATATCCATTGCACAATGTTTCCAAATCCAAGCAATGTCTACAGAAACCATTTCACACAGAAAAAAATACTGCCTGCCTACACAAAAACAGTTCATTATAAGAACAATCTTTCTTTTCAATTAGTGTACAAATGAATGTCACACCTAGTCTAACTTTTATAGTCAAATCTGATGTCACTACAAAAGAAAACAAACTGGACCATGGTTACATGTACTAACACTTGCAAAGCTGTAATGGCATAAAGATATCTATATCAATCAGGAGTTTAATACTTTTTCCTTAGCAGTTTCAGGTAGCAACCTGAGAATGAAGTGGCTGATAACCCATTTACTGATGATTTTTGAAGTCTATTGGCAAAGGAAGTTTGGTAGTTCAGAGTGGGACTATTGCTGGTTCCATTCATAATACTGGAAATGTGAGGACACTGAAGATGAGAGACGAGATTGGAATAGTGGGGCTAGGCAAACAAGAAAAGCTGGAGAGAATAACTCCTACTGGATTATTGCCTTGTCACTCCCAGAGTCACATTCTCATTCTCCAGCAGTTGTCAGTCCATCTCTCTGGTGACTAATCTTCATTCTTTCACAAGTAGATCAAACTCTGTATTTTAAAGGAAGAGGTCCATTCCTTCTCCAGATATCAATGTAGGTAACATCCATTAGCATATATTTATCCTTTAAAGATTCTTCTTCATACATGACATTAGTCTGGGAAGTATTAGGTATGTCAATTTTACCTTTGAGAAACCGCCTTACGTGCATCAAACTCATTGCAGCCAAACATTGTAAATATATTTTATCATTCACCTCCTCCTTAGACTTCTCCTTGTCTTTGTTTACTTCCCAAATTAAACTGTTCTGGTCTAAAAATTATTGTCTCATCACCAGTTATGATTCTCTTATCTTTATCTGCAACTTCTCTATTTTCATTAGAGCCATTGGCAGCAACAGCTGAAGGATGAGCTGCATAAAAATCCCTTCTCGTTTCATTTTTTAAAAGGCCTGGAAGCAATCCGTATATGATATATCAAGGATTTTTATCTAACTTTATATTCAGGAACAGAATGGTTTTGTAAACGTGGACATCACAGGACAATACTTGCTGGTCTATAGGTAACACACAACACAGGTTTTACAGAAAGAATGTAGACATTCTATTATGGTCCTGGCATCAATGAAGCATCCTCCACAAAGCACACACATTAATTGGTGTTTTATCTCAGTGATTTTGATTTCCGTTGTTTGGTGCATTTTTGCATGATGAAAGATCCCAGAAAAGCAGCCGTTGAGAGGCTATCAAAGCGGGTAAAAAAGACAATGAAAGTTAAAAGTCAATCAGCAGAAAATAAAGGTGGGCCAAGTGGCCATCTTGAAGTGAGCAGCCGATGCCACTGTCAATAGTGGAAGAGGAGCCTCTGCTGCCTCGGTGCTCAGCTGGGCAGTCTCCCAAGCCCAGCCCCTCCTCTATGCCCCAGGGAGGGAGCATGGGGAATGGGTGCCATGAGCAATCAGTATTATTCTGCCAGGCTAGAAGATGTTTCTAATCCAAATCAGGGCTTCCTTGCCAACATCCCCTCTGCTCCCGCCCCTCTTGCCCTCCCTACTCCCGCCTCCCCGCCAGTTCCCTTTTAAAAAGGGAAGCTGCTTCCTTTGTATTAAGCCAGCAAAAGGAGAAAGGGAGGCCCAATAACCTGACTAGAAAATAGAGGGAGTGTCTTGGAGGCAGAAGGCAGAAAAATAATAACAATAATAATCATGGTTGCCACGGATTAATCATTTTTTATTTCCCAGGCAATGTGCTGTGGGCTTTTTATGTTCATTTCTCTTTAATACTACTAAGAATGCTATGCCATGGTCCAATTGTTCCCGTTTTATAGAAACTGACAGGCACACAGAGGTTAAGAAATTTGCCTAAGATCACACAACTGGGAAACTGAAAGCTGCAATTTTAACTTAGAAGCATTACCCCAGTATATCCTCAAAAAACTTCCACAGCTTCTTATTTTCTATAGGAAAAGCCCAGATGTTTCAAAAGGTATTTAAGATCTCTTATGATCTAGCCCTAAAACATTTTTTCAGCTAAATATGAGTTAATTCAAAGGAACCTAGTTTGTTGGGGCTAGAAGTTCCCTTAGAGATCATCTAGTCTAATATCCTGCTTATATAGATGGAGAGACTGAAACCTAGAACTTGTATAGTAAGTTAGTGGTGGTACCAGGACTAGAACTCAGGTCTACAGACTCAGTCAAGCTCTTTTTCTGGTGTGTCTAGCTGAGAAAACGTTCCTGATAAAAGTCCATTAAATGAATAGGTAAATGGATTGATGTTATACCTAAATGACAACAAGCGGTCTGACAATTCTGTAGGAAAGGAGGAATTTGTAGAGTGCGGTATTTATCTCAGACCAGAAGCTTATGGGAGGCAAGAACAAGGTTTCTTGGTTATATATATAATTTGTATATGACCCAGTCAGTGTGACCAGGAACCTAGAAAATGCCTGATGGGGACACTGATTGATTCTTTTCTCAAAAGGTTGTCTCTCTCTCTCTCTCTCTCTCTCTCTCTCTCTCTCTCTCTCTCTCTCTCTCTCTCACACACACACACACACACACACACACACAATCTCCTTCTCCTCAAGAAGCAGGATATCCTGCTAAGAAAGCTGGCACACAATGTTTTAGAAGAAAGATCACAAGAACTGGAGTCAGACAGATCTAGATTTGGATCCAGGCTCTGCTGCTTATAAGGTAGCTGTGCGATTTAGATAAATTTCTTAACCTCTCTGAGCCTCTGATTCCCCAACTGTTCAATGGGAATAATAAGACTTGTTGTTGGCAAGATTAAATGAGATGATTTTATCAGTTAAGATTGTGTCGATTTTGTGTAACAGAAATTCACCTAAAGTGTCTTAAATAAATAAGGGCCTTATTTGTGTCACTAAAGAAAATCACAGAAGTAGACCATAGATCATTAGGACAGCAGTTCTACAAAATCATTAAGGATTAGGTTCTTGTGCTTTTGGGCCCCCCTATCCTTAGCATGTATGTTTCTTCCTTGTGCTGTCAAGTTGTCATCACATTCTAGGCATGAAAAGAAGAAGGGCAAAAGGCACAGATTGAGTGCCAACTGAGCCTAGCCCTTTTCATCAGGGAAAAAAATTATTTCCTGGAAGCTTCACTCAGGGGGCTTTTACTTATATTTCATTGACCACAATGTGTCACATAGCCACTCCTAGTTTCAAGGAGTCTAGAAAGGGAGTTTTTAAGTGGATGCATTATTTACTCAAACAAAATCATAGTTGTGTACAAAAGAAGAAGAGACTGAATAGAAAGTAGGCAACTTGCAGAGTCTAACACAATGGTGTATGTGAAAGTTTTTGGACATAGGGCTAGTTTGGTATATGAGTGATGTTCAATAAATATGAGTGATTGACCTCTGAATCTGAGGAAAGCTCAGGCAATAGATGAAACCCAAGTCATTCTGGCCCATTAGGCAGGTATTCAAGAACCACAGTCCCAGGTTGGAGCTCCCCACCAAGGTGTCTGCCTATATGTAATTTTTTTAAAGGAATTTGCAGTAATTTTAAGGAATTTTTAAGGAAATGCTGGGAAATCCCTAAACAGAAACATATAACAAAACCTCACATGTTAAGCTCTTGTCCACTGGCCTTGAACAGTTTCTGAGGCTTTACTATTCAGCTTATTCGTTTGATCTAAAGCATTGTCTCTAGGCTAAAATACCAACATGTTACCTCAGGTAACGTGTTGATATTTTAAGCCCTTGCATATCAGCACAACTAAAAGCATGAGCCATCAGGTATGCCCTGAAAGAAAGGGGGTACATATATATGAAAAGGTGGAAGTGGGGTTTGGGAAAGTCCAAATCAGTGGGGAAGCAGGAAAGCCCAGGGTAGCTGTGTGGAGACAGGCAGCCAAGGTTAGACCTAGATGTTGGGCACAAGGAACCCAAAGGGAAGACATAAACCCCTGCCCACTTTACTATTTTGCTTTGAGATGGATCTTCTGATCTTGCTTTTAAGCTAATTAGGGATACTGAAGCACCAACAAGTTTGTCGGACTCTAGTGCCTTGCCCTGCTCTCCAATCCACTGACAAAGCTTGGCCTCACTCTTCTTCCCATTACCATGGCTGGGATTTCTTTTTAGTTAAAAGGAGAAATAGAGTAGGAGTCAGGAGGTGTGTGTTCAATTTCTAACTCTGACACTCACTTATTAGTAACATAGGGAAATTGTTCAGAGTACATATTGCAAAGCTTAACTTTCCCACATGTCAAATGAGGAGAGTAATCCCAACCTAGCTCACAGGACAACTATGTGGATGAAATCAGGTAATTGAAGGGAAGTGCCTTGAAAACAATAAAGCCTAATGAGTTGTACAAATGTAAGAAATTATTTTCTGGGTTTATCTATTACTAATTTAGTCATTCAACAACATTTACTGAGAGCTTACTATGTTTGGGGCTCTGTTCTAGCATAAAGGAAACTGTACTGTAGAAACCAAATAAGGTCCCTATTTTCTTAAAATTTCAATTCTGGTGGCAGAGCTGGAAAATAAACAAGGAAATATCAATTAGTAGTAAGGAAGTGTTATGATGGAATTAAAGAGGGTAATATGGTTGGGGGTGACTGAGTCTACCAACTGGTTTGGTCAAGAAAAGAGAAGCCACTCCAAAGATTCCAGGTGTGAAATGTTTTAGTATGGTGATTAGATGATACAACTGTTGTAGGAGCTGGAGATCAAAGGTAAGGTATGCTGCTAACAATGGTTTTATTCTGAAGCACAGAAGTGGATGGTTTTTAAGAGCTCATGAGGAAGCTGCTAAAATTCTCCAGAATCTCAGGGAATCTCAGTTCCCACCTACAATTTTAGTCTCAGTGAAACAGGTAGATCTTAAGAGGTCATTGGGAAGGTGCTATAAATCTCAACATTTGCCTACATGTCTGGCTGCAATTACCTCCACAGAATAACGTCTTCTCTTTCCATGAGATTTCTCTTACAAATCTCATGTAAGTGCCCCTTGTTGGCAAACTCTAACTCTAATCTAAAACTATGTAGGAAAGTTCTGAAATTGAGAAATAAAGTTCTGAATTTGGTAATATTGAGTTGAAAGAGACAATCCAGCATACTGGGAACTCCTTTAAGTTGTATCATGAAAAGTCTTTTTGATAAGACCTTCAAAATGGTTGTACAATGTATACTGCACAAAGGCACTCAACTGAGGAACAGAGGGGCTGAAATTCAGCCCACACTCTGTTAGCCAAGACTTGGGCCCTGGTTTGGGGCTGTGTCAGAAAAATAGGAGTGCCTTTTCCATCAATCTCTGAAGTTGCTCCTTTTTACAGTTTATCTTGGGTAATGAAGTGCTTTTTTGTAATTTACACAAAGGTATTATGTGTCCTGGCAATACCCTGCTCTCTTAGAAGGTGACAATCAAGATGTGAGATGTAACCTGAGTCATGATGGGACATGTCTGTCTTATCCTGCCTGTTATAAGCACCACCTTAAGGTTAGAAAAAAAAGGCCCATATATTAGCTTTCCCCTGTGTTGGTTGGCTGGCTAACTGACAGAGTTACTGATTGGCTGGTCAGCTGGTGTATTAACTAAATTTCTGATTGGCTGGCTTACAAAGTGACAAAGTGGCAAACTGACTTAGCTGATAGGATGACTTGCTGATTATCTGACTAATTGAATGATTGGCTGGCTGAATTATTATTGGTTTGTTGGACAAGCTGTCTAGGTGTCTTTCTGACAGGCTGACTGCTTAGTTACTGCTTTCTATCTTATAGATGATTGATAGGCTATCTGATAGACTTTCTGATCTACTGATTCACTGACACACAGGCTTGGTGGCTCTCTGACTGTCTGACATTCTGACTAACTGTCCTACTGGCTGGTCATTATACTGGCTGGCAGACTACCTAGCTCTCTTTCTAACTGATGAGACTTCAGGCTGACAGGCTGACTGACAGGCTAGTCAACTGGAGGTGGAAATGGCTGACTGCCTAGCTATTATTTTTTCTGAAAGACTTTCCAACCATGTGGTCATGTACAAAGACAAGGGTAAAGAAAGAAGAGTGTTAATACATGCAATTCGAGATACTACCCCATACAGATGAAAGAGGAAGGCAAGTTGGTGACAAGCAGAAGGAGAGATCACTTGACAAAGTGGTTAACAGCTTTCTCCTGATAGCTCAAGGGGAAAATGGCTGTAGACAAAACCAACCCATTAATAATGAGGCATGAAATTAATGTTAGCTCTACACTGCTTTAAACACAAAGCTTATTACTCAGCTCAATCATTAACAAGCAAAATAACAGATGACACTTGGATAATAAAGTAACAGTAAAATATCAGGAATGGTCATAAAGGAGTCACTTATTGAGCCAGCAGGATGAGGACTGAGAGGGCACAAATCCCAGAGCTTGCTGATTAAGCCCAAGCACTTAGTCATAAAGAAGCACACAAAGAAGAGGGCCTTAGAGAGCTATACTTGTTTTCTAGTAGAAAGAAGTGGAAGGTATTATTTTTTCTTTGTTCTCTGATTAACCTAAACTACTGAGTTTTTGAAGCCTCCTTTTCCCAATGTCCTACAGGTTTATACTAAGAAATACCAACTGGCAATTTACATACTATGGTCTATACATTATTCATTTTGTACTAGATGTCAATCCTGATGTCTTCCCACTCAGGATTTCATGACTTCAGACCCTACTAAAGGAACATGTAACTTTGCTCCCATGCGTGGCCATAGCTATTAGATTAGGGGTGCAAAGTTAATGAAATCTTAGCCTTGTCATAGACTTGCCAGTGAGCTGTGACATTGTCTGCTACAAAAGAATGATGTATTGGGGCAACTCTTGAGAAGCTAAATTAAGAAATATACAGCAGCGGACAATTAGCAGTAGGACTAGAATCTGAAATATTTTCAGGTAAAGAGAAACAAGGGAAACCATGATGGACCATTTTATGCCTAAGCTATGTAGAAATAGAACCACAAGTAAGCAGAAGCCAGGAGGCAGAGGGTGATAAAACTGGCCATAATTGAAAGGTGAATGGAGAAATCATTGAGGAGCTGAGCTGCAGTCATGGAAGATTACTAGAGTAAGGAGCCATAACCTTCAGGCACTAAAGTTCCTTGAACTTCTTCTTCTTTGTTTTTAAAGTCTCTGGAACTTCTTTGACCCATTCTATAGTTCTCTGTATTACTGAATACCAGATGATTTGTTTTTCCTGGGTTCCTGAATGCAAGGCCTTAAAATAATCCTCCATGCTTGAAGAAACAAGTGGGTTTCTTATAAGCAAAATAACTGTATAAAATCTGTGTACAGAAACTCCTAACCTCTTCATCCTCTCCCCATCTAGATTTACTTAGAACTTTATCCTTCTATCAAAGTGTTCTCTCTTCTCCATCCTTTCAATATCCTCAGGCACTTCAAAGCAAAATATTAGATGTGGTCCCATTTTGGGGCCTGCCAAAGTCTCCAAACAATATCACTATCTGCCAGTGATACTTCGAGCACCACTGGGTCTGCTGGATCATATTGCCCAAGTAGCAGACCAGATTGTGGGGCCTGTTGCAGAGCCTTCTCTTGTTCCGGGACCCACTTTTTGGGTCCCTAATACCCAAATGAGGAGTACATTGTCTTCAAAATCTAAATAAGCCTACTAAACATTGGGCCACTTTTTTGTGACCCCCACCCAGCAATAATAAAGAACCTCGCCCTTCTGTCAACAGAGATTGTATAGGGAACCTGGACTTCTACTTCCACCTAGGAATAATGACATGGCAAACCTCACTTCCCTTGCCAGAATGGAATTTTTAAAAAGTCAGTTAAACACAATTTAAATAAGTTAAAATAATATCCAGAGTTTCCTAACATAACTGAAAGTGTCCATGTTTTAATAAAACATCTCTCATCATACCACAAACAAGGAGGAAGTAAAATAGAATGAAGAGATAGTAGATGGCAAGACAAGATGATAGAGATGTTAGAATTATCTGAAAAATGTTTTAAAGCAGTCATGATAAAAATGTTTTAACACACAAATATACAGGAGACAAATAAAAAAAAAACCTCCTCAAAGAAATAGAAGGATTCAGCAAAAAGCAAGAAAGGTAGAAAGTAAAGGCAACACACGTAACCTAAACATTTGTACCCCCATATTATGCTGAAATGAAACAAAGGTAGAAAGAAAGAAAGAAAGAAAGAAAGAAAGAAAGTAAGTATACCTGTTGTAAAGGGGCTGATAACTAGAATCTATATAGAACTCAGGAAAATCAGCAAGAAAAAATCAAACAACCCTATCAAAAAGTGGGCAAAGGTATTCTGCAATAAGAAATTAATAAATAAATATAAACAATATTGCTAGTGTGATGGGATTTGAAAATGGCCCAACAGGTATTTGAACCTGGGCATGTAGACTGCGAGTTTGAATAGGGCAGGAATTTTGCGTTCCTTTTATCATATCAGTCCCTCCATGGCACTAGGATGGACATACAGAGGTATCTTTCCTATCCTCTGTACCCTGCACCTGTCCCCTTCTCTCCCAATATCTACCTCTTAGACAGAAGCTCAAGATCCTGGTACTGATTGGGTCATGGAGTCCTGAAAGCTTATTCAGTATTCAAGAACAATTTCTTACAGGCTGTCCCAAAGGTAGTGTGATGATTCCGGGCAAGGGTAAGGGTTGGAGTTATCTAAAGCTAATATTTAAAATAAGCCAAAATCAAAGCCAATCACAATTTCAAACAATTTATTTAAAGAGGCTGGTCCAAGTCAACAAATACACATACCATATACTGCCACTCACAACCCCTCAACCCCACACTCCATTGGTATACAGTCATGTATAATGGCACACAATCATGACACTCTCTTACAGTGTGCTTAAAAAGCACTATCTTACTTTCAGTAAGCACCAATAGAGCCACAAAATCTTTTCCAACATGATGCACCAGATAGTCACAGCGATTTTGGGACTCGGTAGAGAGAATCTGGACGTGAGACAGTGACATGGAAGATGGGGATCAAGACAAAAGCAAAAGGAGTCAGGTTAGGAGGCTGTTACAGTCAGAAGCAAAGGTAGAGGTGGCCTGGATGTGGGGATGGAGATGATCTCAGAGCTACTTATGGCAGAGAGCAGGTAAAATTTAATGACTGATTGATTACATAGATGTTGGGGAAGAGGGCATTGAGGGGAGAAAAAGGAGTCAGGTTTCTGGCTTGGATAATTGAGTAGAAATATGTTTTACAGACTGCTTTGTAGGTACAATTTGCATTGTTTCAGAGATGGATGCACTAAAGGTTCTGACTATATCACAATGCAATATATCAAGGTAGCAAAATTTCACTTTTACCCCATGAAGACATACAAATAAAAAAATAAATTTAAAAAACAAAAAAGAAATGTTTTACAGAAAAATCACTGACCATTTATTGAAAATTAACTCCTTATATAAGTCAGATTTAATTAGCTAAACATGTGATAATTTGTAAACAGACAGATGCAGCATGCCAAAGGCAACAAGATGGGGTGAAGAGATATAGGACTAGGAGGCAGGGAACCATGATACTTTCCTATCTCTGCCACAGACTTTCTAGTTACCTTTGGGACAGATCCTGTCTCCTCCTGAGGCCTCCCTTCCCCTCTTACAAATAAAAATGTACAGTGGGAAGAAAAAGACAAAAGAAAAACGATTGAAAATGAAGTACAGAGGTGAAGCCTGCAGAAATCCACTGAGCCAGAGAGAGTAGATACAAAAGCTTTGTGGAAAGTAAATGAGGCTTAGGTAGGCACAAGGAGGAAGATGTTAAGGTAGCTGATCCTAAACAGTGCTGTTTCACAGGACCATTATGGAGACAAAACCCCTTGGGGAATGCAGGGCTGAAGGCAAAGGCAAGAAGCTGTGATACTGAGGTTATGGAGAGGAGACAGTTTTCTAGCCTATGTCTGGCCCAGTTTCTAGGGGTTTAAGTATCCCATCCCAGCCTCTAGCCTCCCTTCACTGGACTCTGATTTATACCATAATTTTCTCTTATTTTCTCAAACCTCTCTGAACCAAGTACTACACTCTTGGGCCCTTGCTATAAGGTTGTTTTATATGTTTATTTTTCTTTAAGCTTCCTTGTGGCCTATTGATGTTCATTTCCCATTCTGTTTCTGAGCTCTGAGGCTGACTCTGCCAAACAGGCTCTGCTCAACTGCTCCTCAGTCTGGCGAAGGATGCCTATTCAGAGTTACTTCAGTCCTCAAGGCTAGCCTTGGAACAGCCCCTCTTTATGAGACCATAGTTATTTGGAGGCCCCCAAAAAGCATCCACGTTTTTTCAGTGTCAAAGAAGCTCCTTAGAGACAGAAAACTATCCTTTGTTATGCCATAAAACATCTTTCACAGACAAGTGACCACTGGTTCTAAGATTATGTACATGGATTTTTTGTTCTACCTCTTAGGATGAACATCCTACTCTCTTGGAGCAATTATTGCCCCCTTGCCTAAATTGGCTCAATTGTTGTCCTCTCTTTTTGTTCTAGAGTCCAGAGTCCAGAGTTTATCATCAGTTACAAAGTTGTCTTCACTGTGTTTCCCAGGAGTCATTGGATCCTGGTTTAACAAGTTGTCCTAGACTCTACCAGCTCAAAATTTCAGAGGTGAGCATGTAGATTAATCCCTCTGCAATAATAATAATAATAACATGTGTATAAACACAGCAGTAAAGCTTATAAAGCATGCATGCTTGTGATTTATTTCAATCGTACCCTGTGGAATAGGTGGATCAGAGGTTTTTATCCTCAGTTTCAAAAGGAAAAAAACTGTGCTCCAGAAAGGCGTTGCGACTTGTGCAAGGCCATGTTGCACAACTATGTAATTCCTAGTCTAATGTTCTTTCTGTTCTGACATGGGCCTCTGGATCAGGGTAGCTTACATCCACAGTGGGATCAGCCTTCTGCTGGCAAGTCCCTTTTTATAGGGCCAAGGAGCTGGCAGCCTTAGAGCCCATCTGGTCTCCAGTGGACAAAGCTTTCAGTGATTGGCAGCAAGCCGCACCCTCCAGTACAATCCATTAGGAGTGTTCTATCTGAACTGCTGGAGGCACGCAAAGCACTGGGATATGTAAGCATGCAGCGGAAATCTGCTTTGCATTTGCAGTTTGCAGACTGAAAACCACAAAGCACTGGTTTGGAGCCCAAGATGCCTGAGAGTGTGTGAGCAAGCATACAATCCAAGAAGATGGCAGCATTTCCAGTGACATATTATTTGAAGAAGAAAAGGAAGATGCATTTAAAACAGAAAATAAACAGATTGAAGCAAGTGGGAAAGTGGTTCATTAAAACACATTTTATACCATTTTTAAGATGAAGAAACACTGAGGCTCAGAAAGATGAAAGAACCTAGTTAAGGTTCTACTATCAATGCTTAACAGTGGAGGGATTCAAAGTAAGTCTGTGTGCTCCCAAATCTGGTGCATTCTCCACCGTACCACCCTACCATGCTAGGTGCCCTCAAAGAAAAGTTTCATATTCTGGTTTAATGCCTTCCTTCCCTTCAGTCAAGGTCTAAAGTGTTTAGTTTCCACATTCCAAAAAGGGACTTGGTGAGGAGGAAGCAAGGAGCAGTGGTAAAATGACTTTAGTTTGCCTGCATGTATGCTGAGAGAAGATAAGGGCTCCTTTGTCCAGCATGCTCAGATGGGAAGCAGTTCCTACTGGCTCTCAGCCAGTTTACTTTATATTTAATAATTTATAACAGGTGATTGATAATGCACCTGACTCAGACATCCAGAGGAGGAGATTTCCAATAACTTGGCTTTGTAAGTATACTAACGAACCACCTAGTCTTGGCAAATTCATTACCTGAGGAATAAGCTTGGGATCCTCATGACATGACTGTTTTCAGTTAAATGTCTGAAGGAGGGTGTTCTGGCTGGATTCAGACGTTGAGTGGGCCTCCCACTTGCTTTATGAATTTTGGGTAGTCATTGAGGTCTCTGTTGCCTCTGAGGAGGAAGAGATGCTGTCCATTCTTCCAGTGCAGGTCTATGGTAAGGATCAAGATTAGTTCACATTGGATTTTGCAATGCAACATAAATTTCTAGACTTCTTCTTGGAACTAGTGAGTATAGACATGCCAGGTGGCTGCTGTCCCTTTTTGAATAGGTTTACACTTAGTTGTTTAATTAAACATGGTAGTAAGAAAGATTAGTGGGCTAGAAGTCAAAACATGAAAATTCTAATCTTAGCCAAGCCTCTTCTCTCTTGGCCTTGGTTTCTACATTATGACACTAAGAGGTGGATTAACTAGTATTTAGGGGCCTTTCTATTTCTAACAGACTTCTTTCAGCCCCTATTGTATCCTCATACAGATTTAAGTATTTTTGAAAGACTTTTCATTTTTAAAAATTGTACAAGTAGTACAAGTTCACTGTAGAACTGCAGTCCCCAACCCCCAGGCCACAGACATGTCCTGGTCTGTGGCCTGTTAGGAATCAGGCCACAGCCACACAGAAAGAGGTCAGTGGCGGGCAAGCAAGCAAAGCTTCATCTGTATTTACAGCTGCTCTCCATCACTCCCATCACCACATAAGCTCCGCCTCCTGTCAGATCACTGGTGGCTTTAGTTTCTTATCGGAGCGCAAACCCTGCTATAAACTGTGCATGCGAGGGATCTAGGTTGTGTGCTCCTTATGAGAATCTAATGCCTGATCATCTGAGGTGGAGCTGAGGCAATGGTGCTAGCGCTGGGAAGCAACTACAAATACAGATTATCATTAGCAAAGAGGTTTGACCATACAATAAATGTAATGCGCTTGAATCATCCTGAAACCATCTCCCCATGCCCCACCTGTGGAAAAATTGTTTTCCATGTAACCAGTCCCTGGTGCCAAAAAGATTGGAACCACTGCTGTAGAACAATAAAAAATGAAAGCAATAGAATAAAAATAAAAGAAAAATTAAATCAATTTCAACTCCTAGAGATAACTACTGTCAATATTGGGCTATCTATCCCTCTGAATATTTTATATATAATTTATTATTATATATTGTAGTTTTTCAATTTTAAAAATATAATACCATACATACGATTCTATAACCTACTTATTTCACTTCATAAAGCAACATGAATATTGTGCAAGGTGGAAATTTATGCCACTGTCTTCCTGTTGTGGGTTTGACACACAAGGAGATGTCTTTCACTCCTTTCTTCACAATCTCACTAAATTCATGTTTGCTCCTTCCCATTGGAAGAGTTGTTAATTCAGAAAAATGTGGGAGCCACATATATTGGTGGGCAAGTTTACTATACTTAAGAAGCAGAATCTCTCTTTCCACTTTCATTTCACTTCTTGCACCTAGACATTCTGGCTTTCCTATATATCTATGAAAAAATCCTCTACATTTGCATATTCATCCTCGACATTAAAAAAATCTCAAAACTCAACAGTAAAAGGTTGATTTCTAGCATGACAGTGTGAGGAACTCCACTGACCCACTCCCCAGTGAAACTGGTGTATTATTTGACAAAAAGAATCATTTAAAGATTCTGGAAATGGTCCCAAGCACAAAGAGCTAATAAGGAAACATCTATTCAAGAAAATCTATGAACATTTATTAAGAAAGGGAAGAGTCTGTGGTATGTGAACCAAGACTGCTCTCTCTCATCCTCCTTCCAGCTTAGTGAGGTGAAAACTCAACTCGAAACTGCTGCAGCCAAGAACACAGTACTTCCTTTTCCCCCAAGAGGTCCCAGTAGGAGGCTTTTATACCAAGGAGAAACAGGATTTCTGTATTTCTCACCCTGCCTTCCAGATGCTTATTACTGAGGCTCAGTCTGGGAGAGTTCATTCTGGAGGTGGGGTTCCCTTCTTCTGTCTAACCTACACTTGTGGAATGGAGACTCTACCTTGACCATGATGTGCTGAGAATACTAAGATGCCAATAGCTCTTCCCCAAGCTTGTGAGGTGGTGGCTTCATCCCAGGAGGAGCAAGCCAAGTGGGGCATAGGCCACTTACCACGTATCACCCAACCCCACCACTGAGCATACAGCTCTTAAAATAGGGATATCACTCAGAAAGATGTTTGCCATTGTCCTCAGTTCCAGAGTCCTGGCTCAGAGTATTTGCCTCTGTAGAAAAGCAGGCCATAAAACAGATAGCTCTTAATCTCTTCCCAAATGAACTGACTTCCTTTGCAAGAGCATGAAGAAGTTTAAACTTAAGAGTACTCTCAAAATAAGTGGAGGTTGTGGGGAATAGAATTGAGAGATTTATAGATCTAATGAAGATACAGCCTAAATTGTAGACTGGCTAGGTTGGAGGAGAGAACTAGGGAATAAGAAAGCTGTTAGGAACTTTTCTGAAATCAGAATAAATAGCAAACACTGACCACAGAAACTACTCCATAAAAGGAGCCACAATTTGATCAGATTCATTTGTAGAAGAATTTTGTGCCTGGGGCATTGTTGTAAACAATAGAACAGGGAGGTTAACAACTGGGCATGATCAGAGAGGAGTGGAAGAAAGCCTTACCATTACCACTGTCATCTCCAAGTGACTGTATTATACCCAAAGCTGCACCTAACTAAGGAGCAACATCAGAGACTTAACTCCCTGTGGAGGATTAAGGGGAAGTAGACCACTAAAATAACTCAGCCAGTCACTAGAAAACAAACAAGTAAATAACAAGAACAAGCCTCAGGGGTAGTAGGAACAGTACCAGAGTTGTTGCAATATATATCTAGCTCCCCCCACACACCCAAAATTATAAAGAATGCAAAGAAACAGTAAAGTATGATGTACACACTGGAAAAAAGAAAGCAAAAGAAACTTCCTGTAGGAATTACTAGATCTCAGATTTAAGAGGAAATATTTCAAATTATTCATCATAAATGACTGAAGAAAAGCTTGATTAAAGAAATAAAGGAAGGTATGATGACAATGTTGATCAAAATAATAATTAAAAATTTTAAACATTTTTTAAAAGTTAATACTAATAAATAGAAATTTTTAAAGAGAGCCAAATAGAAATTCTGAACTTGAAAATGACAATAACTGAAGTTACTCACTAGAGGGGCTTAACAGTAGACATAAACTAGCCAAAAGAAAAGAATTATCAAACTTGAAGGTAAATCAATAGAGATTATGCAAGATGAAGAACAGAGATAAAAATAGTGAAAAAAATGAACAGAGCCTCAGAGAAATATTGGAAAGTGTGGGACACTATTGAGCACATCAACATGCACATAACAGGAGTACCAGAAGGAGAGGAGGGAAAGAAGAAATATATTCAAAGAAATAATAGTTGAATACTTCCCAAATTTATTCAGGAAGATCAACAAACTCCAAATAGGATAAACTCAAAGAGACACACAAACAGAAATACCATAGTAAAAATGCTGAAGATCAAAAAGCAGAAGAAAATTTTGAAATTATCAAGAGAAGAATGACATATCACTTACAAGGGAACCACAATAAGATTAACAGCTAATGTCTCAGTAGAAACAGTGAAGGCCAAAAGGCAGTGGGATAATATAGTCAAAGCACTCAATAAAAAACACTACCAAGAATATTATATGAAGCAAAGGTATTTAAAAATTAAGGCAAAATAAAGATTTTCAGATACACAAAAACTGAGAGAATTTGTTTCTAGTATAGTAGACCTGCTGCTATGATGTGAATGTTTGTGTCCCCCAAATATCCATATGTTGAAATCCTAACCTCTAAGGTGATGATATTAGAACATAGGGCCTTTGGAAGATGATTAGATCATTAATAGAATTAGTGTCCTTATAAAATAACCCTAAGAGAGATTGCTGTTCCCTTCCACCATGTGAGAACACAGTGAGAAGGCACTGTCTATGAGAAAACAAGCCCTCATCAGACATGGAATGTGCTGCTGCCTTGATCTTTGAATTTCCAGCCTCCAAAACTATGAGTAATAAATTTCTGTTGTTTGTAAGCTACACAGTATATGGTATTTTATTATAGCAGCCCAGATGGACTAAGATACCTGCCTTATAAGAAATACTAAAGACTATCCCTCAGGCTGAAAGCAAGTGACCCCAGATGATAATTTAAATACAAAAGAATAAACAAAAGGTACCCATTAAATGTACTTATAATTATAATAGACACTATTAATGCATATTTTATTCCTTTCTTAACTAATTTAAAATGCAATTGTCTGAAATAATACATATATAATATATTGCTGGGTCTGTAACATATATGAAGTAATATATGTGTAATACATTTGCCAATAACACCGAAGAGTTAATGGGTAGGAACAAAGCTATACTTAGCCAAGGAAATGATAGATAATGACAAATTAATTCATATTACACTGTATTTTTGGCTTTGTAATGTCAATAGAGAAAATATGTATAACAAAAATGTCATACAAAAGGAAATATAGCTATACAGGGGTAACATTTCTATATATTGTTGGAATTAAGCTAGTACAAATCTAAAGATGATTCTGATAAATTGAGATATATGGTAAACCCTAGAGCAACCACTAAAAAATAACTCAAAACCATAGAAAAAGCTCATCAATGAAATTAAAATGCTACATCAGAAAATATTCACTCAAGGCAAAATAAATCATTAAAGGGGGAATGGAGAAGCAAGAAATGTATGAAATACATGGAAAACAAAAAGTAAGATGACAATTGTAAATCCAACAATATAAATAATAACATTAAATGTGAATGGATAGGAGGGGGTAAAAATGGCAGATCAGTGGTGACCTTTTGGCTCTCTGCTCCCAGAGTAGGAAGTGAAGAATGTGGACAGCTACAAACAAGTGGATCGCTCTCCCCCAAGAACAGCATCGTGAATCTGCAGAGAAGCAGTACAGGAAAAGTAGCACTGGGGGAAAAAAAAGAGATGAATGGGAGAATCAACCACAAAGTCTGGAGAGTGGAAGATATGCAATAGGGAATAGAGCATGGGATGACCACACCCACCCAGCCAGCCAGGGCAGTGTGATCTGAACCACAGGAGAATGATTGTTCTTCCACCGACCTCTACATCCACTCAGGCAGGGAAGCACCTGAAGTCAGTGCAAAGTTGTGGCATGGGATGACAGGCTATGTGGGGAAGAGACAATAGTGGGAAATATTTTGAACTCCCCAGTACTCTGTGCTAGGACCACACTGGGCAGGGGAGGGACTGGTCTGAGTGGACACTTTCTGGGACTGCAAGTGGGAGTTTGGAGACAGGCACCTCACTTCTGGTGGTCAGTGGGACCAGAACAAAGGAGGTGAACGCTGAAAGGGAGGCTCTGCCCCTGGAAACTGCCAAAGATTTGGCTGGCTCAGGGAGGGACAGAGAGTGCAGTACCCTCTACTGGACTGACATTAGTCAGTGGGACAGGGAAGCAGTGGGGACAGCCAATGCCTCATTGAGACAGCCTGCCAAAACCAGCACCTGCTGACACCTGAGCAGTCGACCCCAATGCTGGCTCTCCGTGGGTGGGCAGCTGCCATTTTTGGGGTCCACAACCAAGAGACACTGTGGCGCATTGCCATTCTGGGCACCACCACTTCCCCAGCCCAGTGACTTTTGCACTGGCAGGGCAAGCTCTGCCCTTAGAGGCTGGGAGAAGCGACAAAATTCACTTTCTCTGTGTGACTGGTGAAAATCCACAGGACCTTGGAACTAAAAAATAGTCCAAAAATTGTAGATTTGGCTAGTCGAGCATGTGTCAGTGGGCAAAGATTGAGTGTGTCTCCTCAATACTGGTACTCTAAACCAAAGTCTGGTGGCAGTCTCAGGCAGCACCCCTCCCCCAGCCTGGTGACTTTCATGCCAGCAGGCAGGCTCCTCCCTTGGATGTGGGCAGAAATGAGAGAAGCTGGTTTCTGGGCTAGGAAGTGAAGTGGTCTTGAGCAATGCCTCTCCTCCAGCCCACTGACTTTTGCATCGGCAGGGCAGGCTCTGCCCTTGGAGGCAGGGAGAAGCGAGAGAAGTTGCGTTCTCTATGCAATTGGCATGAATATGCAGGGCCTTGGTACTAAGAAATAGGGGGAAGCCTGTTGCAGACCAACTTTCATCATCTGATAAGAACATAGCACTAGGGCTCACTCTTGGCACACAGGCTGCTGTCAGCTTTGGGTATTGTGGACTGGGAAGGAAAATCCTGGCCAGAGTCCTCAACAATTACACTAATTGATGCCCCCATCCCACCAGGAGCTGCCTCGCAAGTGTGGCAAAAGAGCCCTGAATAACATATTAGTGGCTCGCCCCTAGCAGCAGATCAAGCAACCACAGAAGTAAACACTCTCAGGCTTGCAGTCACCAGTTTCTCTTACCCCACCTAAAGTGGGAACAGGGTTCAAGTAACCCTTAGGAGAGACAACACATTTCCCAAAAATCAGGGCATTAGTATACCCTATTTGGGGGATCAGAGACAAACACAAAGGCATCAGAATACCTTGATAATTGGCTCCTTCATGAAAACTACAGTGAACAACAGAGAAGGTAAACCCATAGCTCAACACAGTGTCTTGATCTCGAACTATTGGAGAGCAGTAGAGTCATACACGCAAGAGTGATTCACCACCTTGGAGCTTAACCAAGGGGACCAAACTCACCAATCGCCATTGGCAAGAGGTAACCCACTGGCTAAAATACCTCAAAGACAATAAAGAACCAGCACGCTTCTCCCCAGCCACTGTCAAGGACAGTTGCTTTGGGAGCTTGGAGATAAGGCCATAAACCAGCCCCAGCACCCCCAGTCCTCAACCAAGTAGCCTGGTGAGAAAGAATCAGTGAAAGAACACAGGAAAAATGAAAAATCAGAGAGAAAAGTCACACTCAAAAGAAAATATTCAATCTCCAACAATGGATACCAACTTACATGATATGATTAAATTAACAGCAGAAGAATTATGAATATGGATTGTAAGAAAACTCATTGGAATTAAAGAGAAAGTAGAAACCCAACACAAAGAAGTCACAGGAACAATATAGGAAATGAATGAAAAACTCTCCAAAGCAACTGAAATACTATGAAAAAAAACAAATAGAAATTATGGAAATGAAAGACACATTTAAGGAACTACAAAACACAGTGGAGAAGGGGCGGAGCAAGATGACGGACGAAAAACAC
This sequence comes from Cheirogaleus medius, assembly GCA_008086735.1. Lineage (NCBI taxonomy): Eukaryota > Metazoa > Chordata > Mammalia > Primates > Cheirogaleidae > Cheirogaleus > Cheirogaleus medius. The sequence goes on along the minus strand of VBSM01000937.1, from coordinate 2,740,638 downwards.
TGCCAGACAGAGTGTCTCTGCAGAAAAGATAGCTTCTAGAAGATATTAGAAGAAAGAAGCAAGCAGACGACCATACACCAGACGGGAGTCGGAATGAGGGGTATCGGAGACTACAGTACACTCCACGGGAGGAGGTTGCAGAGGAGAACTGGAAGAAGAGACCTCCCGAGTGAGCAGTTTGGAGACCAGTGGCAAGGGTAGGTGGAGCAGTTAATTTCCCCCTCCCTTGCATCTCGGACTGCTGGTGGGCTCCCCAGGGGTTGGAGAGACCTGCGGACACCAGCCCAGAGATGGCCGCTGCCAGTGAGCAGTA
>VBSM01000937.1:2728973-2740225 GCA_008086735.1 Cheirogaleus medius | reverse complement strand
TGGAAATCAAAAGATTCTTTGAAATAAATGACAAAGGAGACACAAGTTATCAAATCTGTGGGAAATAGCTGAAGCAGTCCTGAGAAGAAAGTTTATTTCCATAAATGCCTATGTCCAAAAGTCAAAAAGATCACAAATAGAAAACCTAATGAATTGACTCAAAGGGCTGGAGAAAGAAGAACAGACCAACCCCAAACCCAGCAGAAGAAGTGAAATCATTATGATCAAATCAGAACTAAATGAAATTGACAACAGGGAAACTATACAGAAGATTAATAAAACAAAAAGTTGGTTCTTTGAAAAAATAAACATGATTGACACACCTTTGGCAAGACTAATGAAAAGGAGAAAAGAAAAACCTCAAATAAGCTCCATCAGGAGCAATAAAGGAGAAATTACAATGGATGCCAGGGAGATACAGGATATAATTTATGAATACTACAAAACCCTCTATGCACACAAACTGGAAAATGTGGAGGAAATGGACAATTTCTTAGAAACATACAGCATCCCTAGGCTCAACCAGGAAGAAATAGAATTCCTGAACAGACCAATATCAAGTACTGAAATAGAAACAGAAATAAAAAACCTTCCTAAAAAGAAAAGTCCTGGACCAGATGATTTCACACCCAAATTTTACCACATCTACAAAGAAGAACTGGTGATTATCCTGCAGAATTTATTCCACAACATCGAGAAGGATGAAATCCTCCCCAACACATTTTATGAAGCAAACATAACCCTGATACCAGAACCAGGAAAGGATGCAACAAATAAAGAAAGCTACAGACCAATATCCCTTATGAATATAGATGCAAAAATTCTCAACAAAATCCTAGCCTACCAAATCCCGGTGCTTCTCAAGAAAATAATCCATCACAACCAAGTGGGCTTCATCCCAGGAATGCAGGGATGGTTCAACATATGCTTATATATAAATGTAATTCACCATATAAACAGAAGCAAAAACAAACACCATAATATCCTCTCAAAAGACACAAAAAATCATTTGACAAAATTCAACACCCTTTTATGATAAGAACGCTCAACAAAATAGGCATAGAAGAGGCTTACCTAAAAATGATACAAGCCATATATGACAAACCCACAGCCAATATCACACTGAATGGGGAAAAATTGAAAGCATTCCCACTTAGAACTGGAACAAGACAAGGTTGCCCACTATCTCCACTTCTATTCAACATAGTGCTGGAAGTCCTTGATACAGCAATCAGACAAGAGAGTGGAATTAAGGGTGTATGAATGGGAGCAGAAGAGATCAAATTCTCACTCTTTTCTGATGACATGATATTATACCTAGAAAACCCCAAGGATTCAACCAAGAGACTCCTTGAATTGATAAAAGAATTTGGTAAAGTCTCAGGATACAAAATCAATACACAGAAATCAGAGGCATTCATATATGTCAACAACAGTAAAAGTGAGAACCAAATCAAAGACTCAATTCCCTTCAAAATAGCAACAAAGAAAATAAAGTACCTAGGAATATATTTAACTAAGGAGGTAAAATACCTCTACAGGGAGAACAATGAAACACTGAAGGAGGAAATAGCAGAGGATCTAAACAGGTGGAAGAATATACCATGATCATGTGTCGGTAGAATCAACAGAGTTAAAATGTCTATATTACCCAAACTGACCTACAGAGTCAATGCAATCCCTATTAAAATACCATCATCATTTTTCACAGACATAGATAAAATAATTTTACACTTCGTTTGGAACCAGAGAAGACCCCGTATAGAAAAATCAATCCTAGGCAATAAAAACAAAATGGGAGGTATAAATTTACCAGACTTCAAACTATACTACAAGGCTATAGTAATTAAAACGGCTTGGATTGGCACAAGAACAGAGACATTGACCAGTGGAACAGAACAGAGTACCCAGATGTAAAACCATCCTCATATAGCCAACTAATCTTTGAAAAAGGAGACAAAAACATACACTGGGTAAAAGAATCCTTGTTCAATAAATGGTGCTGGGAAAACTGGATAGCCACATGTAGAAGACTGAAACAGGATGCACACCTTTCACATCTCATAAAATTAACTCACGCTGGGTAACAGACTTGAAGCTTAGGTGTGAAACTATTAGAATTCTAGAGGAAAACATTGGAAATACTCTTCTAGACATTGGCCTAGGCAAAGAATTTATGAAAAAGACCCCAAAGGCAATCACAGCAGCAACAAAAAGAAATAAATGGGACCTGATCAAATTAAAAAGCTTCTGCACAGCCAATGAAACTATCAAGAGAGCAAACAGACAACCCACAGAATGGGAGAAAATTTTTGCAAGCTACACATCCGATAAAGGGATGATAACTAGAATCTATTTAGAACTCAGGAAAATTAGCAAGGAAAAATCAAACAACCCTATCAAATAGTGGGCAATGGACATGAACAGAAATTATTCAAATGAAGACAGAATAATGGCCAACAAACATATCAAAAATGCACAACATCTCTAATCATTAGGGAAATGCAAATCAAAACTGCAATGACATATCACTTATCTCCAGTAAGAATGGCCTTTATCAAAAAGTCCCCAAACAATAAGTGTTGGCATGGATGTGGAGAGATAGGAACACTCCTACACTGCTGGTGGGACTGCAAATTAGTTCAGCCTCTGTGAAAAGCAATATGGTGATACCTTAAAGTGATACAAGTAGATCTACCATTGATCCAGCAATCCCATTACTGGGCATCTACCCAAAAGAACAAAAGTCACTCTATGAAAAAGACACCTGCACTCAAATGTTTATAGCAGCACAGTTCACAATTCACCATCAAATTGGTATTAACGAATCAACACCTAAGTGGACATATAGGAATAACATTTGTTGGGTGTCGGGCAGGTGGGAGCGGGGAGGAGGGGATGGGTATATACAAACATAATGAGTGAGATGTGCAACATTTGGGGGATGGTCAATCTTGAGGCTCTGCCTCGAGGGGTGAGGGGGGCATGGACAATATACATAACCATAATATTTGTACCCCCATAATATGCTGAAATTTAAAAAAAAAAAATTTAAAAACCCCAAAAAACAGAAAGCTGAAAGCTGAAAAATCAACAAACTAATAAGCTGGCTCAAGGAACTGGAAAAGGAAGAGCAAATAAATTCTAAACCTTGCAGAAAATAAAAATAACTAAGATCGAAGCAGAACTAAATGAAATTGAGAACAAAAGAACTATACAGATGATCAATAAAACCAAAAGCTGGTTTTTCAAAAAGATAAATAAAATTGACCACTCTCTTGCTAGTTTGACAAGAACTAGAAGTCAAAGGACTCTAATAAACTCAATTAGAAATGAAAAAGGAGAGGAGGTGGCGACAGACATCATGGAAATAGAAAACATTATCTTTGACTACTATAAAAACCTACATGCCCCAAAACTACATACTGTGGAAGAAATGGACAAATTGTTGGAAACTTACAACCTAAGTTCAACCAAGAGGAAATAGAATCCCTGAGCAGACCAATATCAAGCACAGAAATTGAACAGCAATTAAAAACCTCCCAAAAAAGAAAGTCCAGGACGAGATAGGTTCACACCCAAATTTTAGCAAATGTACAAAGAAGAACTCATACCTATACTACAGAAATTATTCGACAACATTGAGAAAGATGGTATCCTACCCAACTCATTCTGCAAAGCCAATATCACCTTGATACCAAAGCCAGGAAAGTACACAACAACAACAAAAAAAATAAAACTACAGACTAATATTCCTCGAGAATATAGATGCAAAAATTCTCAAACAAATCTTAGCAAATGGATTCCAATAGCACATCATAAAAATAATTCACCATGACCAAAAGGGCTTTTTCCCAGAGATGCAAGGCTGGTTCAACATATGCAAATCTATAAATGCAATTCGCTTCATAAATAAAAGCAAGAACAAAGACCATATGATTGTCTCAATAGATGCAGAAAAAGCATTTGACAAAGTCCAGACACCTTTATGATAAAAACTCTTAACAAAATAGGCATAGACAGAACATACCTTAAAATTATCTAGTCCAATTATGATAAATTCATGGCCAATATCAAACTGAATGGGAAAAATTGAAACCATTCCCACTTAGAACCAGAACCAGAAAAGGTTGCCCACTATCTCCACTTCTATTCAACATAGTCCTGGAAGTCCATGCTAGAGCAATTAGCCAAGATAGGGCAATTAATTAGACAAGATAGGGCGACTAAGTGCATCCAAATGGAGGCAGAAGAGATCAAACTCTCACACTTTGCCATTGATATGATATTATTTCTAGAAATCCCCAAGGATTCAATCAAGAGACTCCTGGTATTTATAAATGAATTCACTAAAGTCACAGGATACAAAATCAATACACACAAATCAGGGGCATTCATATTCACCAATAACAGTCAAGCTGAAAATCAAATAAAAAATGCAACACCTTTTACAATAGCCTGAAAGAAAATTAAATATTTAAGAATATATTTAACGAAAGAGGTGAGAGACATAGACAGGGACAACTATGAAACACTAAGAAAAGAAATTGTAGAAGATGTAAACAGTTGGAAAAATCTACCTTGCTCATGGATTGGCAGAATCAACATCATTAAAATGCCCATACTACCCAAAGTGATCTACAGAATTAATGCAATCCCTATCAAAGTGATTTGAATGTGTCCCCTCCAAAAATCAGGTGTTGCCAATGTAATGGTATTAAGAGATGGGGTCTTTAAGAGGTAATTAGGCCATGAGGGCTCCTCACTCATAAATGGGATTAAGGCCTTCATAAAAGAGGCTTGACGTAGCATTCAGCGTTTGGCCTTCTTGCCTTTCCATCTTTTGCCATGTGAGGACACAGTGTCCCTCCCTGCCAGAAGATGCAGCAATAGGTGCCATCTTGGAAGTAGAGAGCAGCACTCGCCAGATAACTGAACCTGCTGGTGCCTTGATCTTGGACTTCCAATCCTCCAGAACTCTGAGAAAATAAATTGTTTTTTAATTCTGTTCTTTATAAATTATTCAGTCTCAAGTATTTTGTTATAACAGCACAAATGGACTAAAATAGGCAGCTACAATTTTCTTTGTTATATTAAACTCAAGTCTGTTTTAACAAGCTTTCACCCACAGGTCCTGCTCTCTTCTAATTAAATGATGCTGTTAAAGTGATGTATTAGACTTACATTTTTCTTTTTGGTTGTCTAGCACAAATTATTGAGATTTTCATAATTTTCCTTTTTGTGTATCCTCCATGAGGATGCTAGCTATCAGTTGAGTAAGCAAAGCTTTCAGAGCAGCCAAGAGATGGGAACAGAGTTTTAAGGAATCAGGACAGGCACTGTAGCCAAAGCCCAAAGCCAAAACCCAAGTTTGAGGTGTACTTAGTAAAAACCCAGGAGTCCACTGGTGGGTGCGCAAGTAAATCTTACATTTACTTCATAGGGGTTGTGCCAAGTGCTTTATGCATGGTGTCTTTTGAAAGGGGTCTCAATCTTCCGTGCCCTTCTACCCTCTACTCTTTCCACTGCCAAAGATAATGGTCTAATAACTAAGTGACTTCATTTATCTTATATGATCCACTTCTTTCTTTCTCTCTATCTAGAATCACATATCACCAGAGTTCAGAGGTTTTATTGTCCCAATGTCTCATGTTACAAATGGGCATCCTAAAGTGCAGAGAGGGGAAGGAGTATTTCCAAGTCACACAGCCAGCCAATATATCTCTAATTTAAAATAAAGTTGTTGTTCTTAGGTTTCATGGGTTCCTTTTGGCTGTGTCTCTCAGAGCTCCAAATTTGACCAGCCAAGAATGAATCTCTAGAGATAAGCTATTTTTCTTCCCCCACCTTTGTTTACCCTTGCCCTTAATCTCCTTGATGTCTGTTTATTCTATTACCCAGCTTCCTTCCCTATGGGCAGGGAAAGCCGTTGCATTCTCTGCTTTTATCTTTATTTCTATACAGAACTTTTTCTTGCATTCCTCTCTCAGCCTTCTCTACTTTGGACTCCTTCCAAGCCATTTCCCTCCATGTGTAGGAGCAGCCATCCAAGAGAAAAAGAGTGGTGGTTTACTCTGATATAGGACAAACTACTGGCCAAATGTCCCTCATCAGTCATAGGGACTCTGGAACTGAGGAGACCATAGGGGCAATCAAGACTTGGTTCTTGAGCCACCTCTTTTGACCCAAGTTATAAAAATGTCAGAGTATTCTAGAGGCTCCATCCAAGGGCGATCATCAACTTACCACCTGCTTCATGACAACACTTTCCCTCAGGAATGGCTAAACCTTCTCAGAGAAAAGATTCACTATAGTCAAGGGTACCCTTCATGAAGCAACCTATTTTCCCAGGGAAAGGAGAAAGTGTAGTGGAAATTAAGTTAAGTGGAAAGAGGAGGAGGCCTCAGAGGTTGATTGTCTCCCAAGATTTCCTTCAGTGAAGAAATTGCTGTCCAGGGAATGGGAGTGCTGGGCTTTAGTTTTTGATTTGTTTATATTGCTGAAAAATAAAGGATTTTATTTTTCAGAAAATTTTCAGAGCACCTTCTACATACCAGGTGCTGTCCCAGGAATTTTACATGTACTGGGGATGATGTCATTGATGGCAATACCACACTGTCAGGCAGAGGGGAAGGTAAAAGTCTTCCTGTTTTCGCCCTTCTCCATTACTCTCCTATCAGTAAGTCCTATTATTTAATATTTTATCTCAAAAATATTTTTATTCCATCCTCCTCCTTCCATAAATTCAGTTATAAATCTGGACTTGTCCACTATCATCTCTTGTCTGGAGTAATGAAATAACAATAGCATCGTAGCCTATCTGTCCTTATGCCCCTGAAATCCTTCTGTACATGTTAGCCAAAGTGATATTTTTAAAATGAGTATTTGATTGTATCTCTTCCGTGCTTTAATAAATGGCTTCAAGATACCCATTAGATAACATCCCAAATATTTAACTTGACCTGCAGTATCAAGTTTGGCTTCCCAGCTTTATCTATTTCCACTCACAACCTCCCTTTTTCTACTCCGGCCACATTAGACCTCCGTCAGTTCCTTGAATCTTCCATATCCTCTTCTATCTCTCAGCTGTGAACATAATATTCTTGTTCATCTGAGTTTTTTCCCCTCATTCTTTACCTGGCCAACTCTTACTCATCCTTAAGATACCACTTAAACATCATTGTTTAGGAACACTTACCCTGTATTTCCTACCTAGCCCCATACTACCCCATCCCTACCTCCCAAAAATCTTTGGTACCTCTATAGTATAGATAGATGACTATTTAGAAATACAGTGCCATGGGAGTGCATACATAATTCCTAATACTTATTACACTTATCATTATTTGCTTATGACTTATTTTCCATGCTCTGTTGTAAACCTCAAGAGGACATAATGTCTTCCATATCTGATGTAAAATTAGTTTAAATTCTTCTTCAAATTTTTATAGTTCTCTAGTGAGACCATTTGAACTTGCAGATTTGTTTTTCATATCCTTTTAAATTTTGAGCTCAATTTTTTAGGACTATTCAGATTATATATTTCATATTGAGTGAGTTTTAGCAGTTTGTGGCTTATGGAAATTGGTTCATCTCATTTAATTTGTCAAATTTATGTGCATAGACTTCTTTGTCATATTCCCTTGTTATCCCCCTTAGTGACTGCAGATTATATATATATATATATATCCCCTTGTTTCATTACTGATATTTGTAATTTGTATCTTCTCTTTTTTTTTTCCCTTTGGCAGTGTTACTAAATGTTTTCCAACTTTGTTGATCTTTCCAAAGAAGTAACTTTTTTGTTTCATTGATTTTCTCTATTGTTTTTTATTTTCTATTTCATTAATTTCTTTTCTCATCTTTATTATTTCCTTTATTCTGTTTGCCCTGGGTTTATTTTGCTGTTTTGTTTTCAAGTTCCTTGAAGTAGGAACTTCAATTATTGATTTGAGATTTTTTCTCTTTTCCAATGTGAGCATTTGATGTTTTAAAGTTCCCTTGTAGCACTGATTTAGCTGCATCCCACAAATTGCATAACACAAAAATGTATTTTCATTTTCAGTCAGTTCTAAGTATTTTTTAAATTTCTTTTCAAACTTCCTCTTTTACTCACAGATTATTATAAGTGTGTTGTTAATTTTCAAGTGTTTGAAGATTTTCCTGTTATCTTTCTATTACAGATGTCTGATTTGATTTCATTATGGCCAGAAAACTCTTTGTAGTTTTAATTTGCATTTCACTCATGACTAAGGAAATTGAGCACTTTTCATATGTCTATCAACCATTTGGACATCCTCTTTTCTCAAGTGTCTTTTGCCCATTTTTCTATTAGATTGTCCATCTTTTTATTTTATATATTCTGAATATATCATCGTCAGTTATAATTATGACAAATATATTCTCTTACCCTTTCTTTTTCACCTTCTTGTTGATGTCTTACTTGCAATGTACTCCACTTTGTCAATTTTTTAAATCTAGCACTTTTTATGTGTTGCAAAGAAATCATGAAGTTATTTTTCTATATTTTCCTCTAAAATTTTATAGTTTTACCTTTCATATTTAGATTAAAAAACACATACCTACAATTGATTTTTGTACATGGTGTGAAATATGGTAAAAATTTCATTTCTTCATATGCATCCCCAATTTATCCAGAACCATTACTTGAGAAGCCTTTCCCTACTGTTCTGCAATATCACCTGTGTCATAAATCAAAGATCTGTATATGTATAGGTTCATTTCTAGACTCATTCTACTCCACTGGTCTAATCGTCTATCCATATGCAAAATATACACTGTCTTTACTCCTACTTTTAAACAAGATGAAGTATAACTTAATTGAACATCATGTATAAAACAAAGAGAGAAGAATCTGAATAGAGGAAAAAAGAAGGCAGAGAACCCAGGAACCTCAAGAACCTATGGCCAGCATGGCAATGAGTCTGTTGGTTTTCCTTTTGCTTTGTATATCCTGAACTAGGTGCTGGAGAGACTGGAAACCCAGACATGCCAATGGGTTCAGACAAAACCAAAACAAATAAATCCGCAATAAAGCTAGTTTCTTTATCCAATGGACCAGGAAATGGGGCAGCCAATCAAGACAGAAACCTTTTAGACAATATCCTCCTACTACAGCCAAACAGTGTCAAAAAAAAAACAACCATATTGCCTCACCCCAATTCCCATCAATGAAGGCCAAATGGGAAACTAAGACTTCCTCTTTCACCTAGCTATAAAGAGGCACCCCTTCCTAAAACACAAGGGTTCTATCAGTGAAGACTAAATAAGAAAGTGTAACTTTGATTCCCACCTGCTGGTAACAATGCTCAAACCCTGTTGTCAGTGGAGACCACATGGGGAACCTGGATTTCTACCCACACCTAATAATAACAAAATGCCCACCCCATTACCCACTAGGATGGTACATAGTAGAGAGTCAGAAATTTCACCACCACCCCCAATGGCAACTTCCAACCCCACTTAGTTTTAAAGAGGTGCCCCAGTCTACCACAATCTCAGTGGAGCATATATGGGGAGCAATTATGAGACACCCTTCCACTTCCAAGCTACAGTAATGTCAATTGGGACCTAGTCAAGAGCCTAAATTCCATTTATACCAAGGAGTACAAAGGAGTTCCCCTAAATAAAAATTGAATGTCAATGGAGGCTGAGTGGGAATCCTGGACTTCCATGCCCATCTAACACTAATGAGGGGTAACCATTTCTCTCATTGGAATGATATTAAAGAAGGCCTGCTTAAGCAAAATATTGAAATAAGATCCATAGATTTATAGCACAATGTTCAAAGTGCCCACGATATAATTGAAAATCATTCCTCATACCAAGAACCATGAAAATCTCCACTTGAATGTGAAAAGACAGTCACAAAACACCAATGCTGAGATGACACAGATATTGGAATTTTCTAACAAGGATTTTATTTTATTTATCTTTTTATTTTTATTTTTTTGAGACAGAGTCTCACTCTCTTGCCTGGGCTGGAGTGCCGTGGCATCAGCCTAGCTCACAGCAACCTCAAACCCCTGGGCTCAAGCACTCCTTCTGCCTCAGCTTCCCAAGTACCTGGGACTACAGGCATGCACCACCATGCCCAGCTAATTTTTTTCTATTTTTGGTAGAGATGGGGTCTCACTCTTGCTCAGGCTGGTCTCAAACTCTTGAGCTCAAACGATCAGCCCACCTCAGTCTACCAGAGTGCTAGGATTACAGGCGTGAGCCTCCACACCTGGCCTCTTACAAGGATTATATAACAGTCATAATAAACATGTTTACACAAGTAACTGCAAACATGCTTGAAATAAATGGATAAAAGACAACATCTTGGCAAAGAAATGGAAGATAGAAAGAAACTACTCCCCCCAAAATTTTAGGACTAAAAATGCAATAATTGAAACAATAAATTTGTTGGATGGGCTTAAGAGAAAAATGGAGAGGGCAGAGGAAAGAATCCATAAATTTGAAGATGAAGCAATAGTAATTATCCAATTTAAATAACAGAGAGAAAATAGGCTAAAGAAATGAACAGAACCTTAGGGATATGTAGAACTAAAAATGAAAAGAAAAATTAGCATATAAGTTATTGGAGCCTCAGAAGGAGAGGAGAAATAATGAAGCTAAAAGTATTCAAAGAAGTAGTTACGAAAATTTATTAAAATGTGCCAAAAGTCATAACCTACCAATTAAAGGAGATGAGCATATCCATAACTGCATAAAACACAAGGAATTCAAGGAAATACACACAATAATCAGATTTCTGAATACTAAAGACAAAGAAAAAATCTTGAAACCAGGGAGAGGGAAATGCCACATTATCTGTTGGGGAAAACCAGTATAAATGACAGAAGTATCTCATTAAAAATCATGAAGAGCAGAAGAAAATGACACAACAATTTTCAAATCCTAAAATAAAACTGTCAATCAAGCATTCTATGTCCATGGAAAATACAGGTGTGTAATAAAGGGAGAAAAACTTTCTCAGATGAGGGAAAAAAGAAAATTTGCCTCCAGCACTTCTATCTTTAAAAACCTTCCTAAGTTCACCCAGGAGGTAACAGAATTACTAAACAGACCAATCTCAAGTTCAGAAATTGGAGCAGTAATTAAAAACCTCCCCAAACGGAAAAGTCCTGGGCCAGATGGCTACACTTCAGAGTTCTACCAAACATATAACGATTAACTCATACCTATACTACAGAAACTATTCCACACCATTGAAAAGGAAAGTATCC
>VBSM01000937.1:2671668-2724053 GCA_008086735.1 Cheirogaleus medius | reverse complement strand
CGGGAGTACTCGAGCCGACTGCGCCGCGCCGCGCCGGGCGGCCGCTCGGGCCGCCCACATTTTTATTTCTAATATATAAATGTAATTGATTTTTTGTGTTGATTTTCTATCTTGTAACTTTGCTGAACTCACTTTTTAGTTGTAGAGTTTTTGTTTTTCTTTGATATTCTTAGGATCTCCACTGAAGACCATGATATCATTTACAAATAGGGAGAGTTTTATTTCTTCCTTTATGATATGTATGCTTTTTTCTTCTTTTCTTGCTTTATACAGCTGGATCAAACTTATCATGTTAAATAAGAGTAGTAAGTGAAAATATACTTGCTTTGTCTTTTACTAATGAGTATGCTATTAGCTGTAGGCTTTGTGTTAATATTCTTTATTAAATTGAGGAAATTCCTCTTTTTTTCTAGTTTTCTGAGTGTTTTTGTCATGAATGGGTATTTATTTTTGTCAAGTGTTTTTGCCTGCATCAATTGATAAGACCCTGTGATTTTTCTCTTTTGCCTGTCAATATGGTAAATTACACTGATTATTTCTTTCCAGAGGTATATCGATTTTACCAGAATTTTTAAGGACACCAACTTTTGGTCTTGCTGAATTTTCCCATTGTATGTTTGTTTTCAATTGAAATAATTTCTACTCTCATCTTTATTGTTCCATTCTTCTTATTTTCTTTGAGTTTTAATGGTTTCTAGCTTTCTAACTTCTTGAGATGGATATGTAGATCATTGATTTTCAATCTTCTTATATATACATTCAATGTTATGTTTTCTTATATTTAATGCTGTCTTTTCTTGTATATGCATTTAATCCCCTTCAAGTATGGCTTGGGTGCTTCACACAAATTTTGTTATGTCATATTTTAATTATAACTCAGTTAAATGTTTTTTCAAATTTCCACAGTGATTTCCTCTTTGACGTATGGATTATTTAGAATTGTACTCCACCCTTCTCCTCCCTGAGTGGTCTTCTGGACCAGGAAATAACCCCACTTTTCACCATCACATCCAGCACCTGAACTCAGGGAGACTTGAGGGCAAATTTCCCAGCCTGGTCTTGGTCTGGTTACCTCAGGACTCAATCACACCATCCGGGGGCCTGGGAACTGGGGATTACCCAATGTAGTCCACTATCACTGACACCCAAACACTCTCCCAGGCTTCTGAGGTCCAACCAACCCAAATCACTAGCAACCCAACAGTGGGTACCTACCTGCATGAGCCAAAAGGCAGTGTACTGCTCTCTCTCTACATGTAGCAGCAGAGTTCCTAGCAGAGGAGAACAGGTGAACTGCAACGCTATCTGTTTTGAGCTTAAGAAAGAGTTTTTAGATGAAAAGGAACCAGGACATGAACTCTAGCAGTATGAATAAGCAGACTGTTTTTACACCCTAAAAGGATCACACTAGCTCTCTAGCAATGAACTCTAACCAAAAGGAAATTTTTGAAATGTCAGATATGGAATTCAAAATATGGGTCACAAGCAAGCTCAATGGGATAGAAGAGAAAGTTAAAAACCAACAGAAAGAAACAAAAACTAATAATAACTCAGGACATGAATGAAAAATCACTATAGAAGTAGAAATTTTTTTATAATAACAGAACTGGAAATGAAAGAGTCATTTAGAGAATTTAAAAATACAATGGAAAAAAGTTTAAACAACAAGTTTAAAGTTTAAACAACAGACTAGATCAAGCAGAACAAAGAATTTAAGAACTTGAATACAAGGCTTTTGAATTAACCTAGTCAGTCATAAATAAAGAAAAAAGAATCAAGACAAATGAATAAAGTCTCTGAGAAATATGGGATTATGTAAAATGGCCAAACATAATAATCATAAATGTCTCTGAGGGTGAAGAAGAAAAAGAAAAAAGCACGAAAACCATATCTGAGGGAATAATGGAAGAAAACTTTTCTTGTCTTGCTAGAAATTTAGACATCCAGATACAAGAAGGTCTTTGAACTACTGGAAGAATCATTGCAAATAGGACACCACTGAGGTAAAATAGTCATAGGTCAATCCAAAGTCAAAGTGAAGGAGATTCTAAAAGCTGTAAGACAAAAGCAACAACTAATTTACAAAGGAAACTAACAAAAAAATTCCATGTGAATGGAAACCAAAAGTAAGCAGGAGTAGCTGTTCTTATATCAGATAAGACAGACTTTAAACTAAAAACAGTAAAAAAAATAGAGACAAAGATGGTTATTATATAATGATAAAGTGATCAATTCAACAACAAGGGATAACGATCCTGAATATATATGCACCTAACACCAGAGCTCCCAGATTCATAAATCAAATACTAACAGATACTGCAGACTTCTCAGCAAAATCCTTACAAGCCAGAGAGGATTGAGGTCCCATCTTTAGTATTCTTAAACAGAATAACTGTCAGCCAAGAATTTCTTATCATGTTTAATAAATAAAGGAGAAATAAAATCTTTCCCAAACAAGCAAACACTAAGGAAATTTGTCACCACTAGAGCTGCCCTATAAGAAATGCTCAAAAGTGTTCTAAACGCCAAAAAGAATGGTCAATATTTACCAGTATAAAAACACTCAAAAGTAAATAATCACAGCTTTTATAAAACAGTAACACAAGGGAGAATATAAAGTAACTAGGCAACAATCAACATAGTGACTGGAACAGTATCTCATTTATCAATATGAACAGTGAATGTAAAAGATCTAAATGCCCCACTTAAAAGATATAGATTGACAGAATGCATAAGAAAACATAATTCAAATATCTCCTGTCTCCACAAAACCCATTTAGCTCATAAAGAGTCTCACAGACTCAAGGTAAAAGGGTAGAAAATAATATTCCATGTGAATGGAAACCAATATCAAGCAGGAGTAGCTGTTCTTATATCTGATAAAGCAAACTTTAAATCAAAAACAGCAAAAAAAGACAAAATGGTTATTATATAATGATAAAAGGATCAATTCAATAAGAAGATATAACAATCCTGAATATATATGCATCTAAGACTGGAGCTCCCAGATTCATAAATCAAATGCTACTAGACTTAAGAAATGAAATAAACAGCAACATAATAATATTGGAGGAGTTCAACATTGCACTGACAGAAATAGATAGATCATCAAGGCAAAAAATCAACAAATAAACACTGGACTTAAACAGGATGCTAGAACAAATGGACGTAACAGACATTTACAGAACATGCTACCCCAAAACTGCAGAATATACATTCTTCTCACCAGCACTTAGGACATTTTTATAGGACATTTTCCAAGATAGAACATATATGAGACCACAAAACAAGTCTCAGTATATTTTTAAAAATTTGAATAATACCATGTATCTTCTCAGACCACAGTGAAATAAAACTAGAAATCAATTTTTTTGGGCAGTATGGACATTTTAACAACATCAGTTCTTCCAATCCATGAGCATGGGATGTTTTTCCATTTGTTTATGTCACCTATGATTTCTTTCATCGGTGCTTTTTAGTTGTCCATGTAGAGATCTTTCACCTCCTTGGTTAAGTATATTTCTAAGTATTAAGGACACATTACAAATGATATCATAAAAATTCAAACAGTCATCTGATACCACTATGATAACATTTATGCACACAAACTAGAAGATCTAGAGGAAATGAGTGAATTTTTGAAACACACAACCTCCCAAGCTTGAATCTAGATGAACTAGAAATCCTGAAGAGGCTAATATTGAGTAGCAACATTGAATCAGTAATAAAAAAAATCTTCCAACAATAAAAGCCCAGGACCAGACATATTCACAGCCAAATTCTACCAGACCTACTAAGAATTGTTATCTATTTTATTAAAACTGTTCTATAACATTGAGAAAAAGAGAATCTTCCCTAACTCATTTAATGTAGACAGTATCACCATGATACCAAAATCAGGAAAGCACACAACACAAAAGGAAACTACAGACCAATATCCCTCATGAACAAAATACAACCCCCCAATAAAATATTAATACTAACAAACAAAATCCAAAAGCAAATTTAAAAAATTCACCATGATAAAGTGAATTTTATCCCAAGGATGCAAGGATGACTCAACATGCAAATTGATAAATGTGATTCACCCCATGACCTGAATGAAAAACAAAAACCATAGGGATATGATTATTAGAGTAGATGCAGAAAAAACATTTGATAAAATCCGCAGCACTGATTCAAGATTAAAAACCCTCAGCAAACTAGGCATAGAAGGAACATACCTCAAAAGAATAAAACCTGTATATGACAAACCCACAGCCAACATCATGCTGACTGAGGAAAAGTTGAAAGAATTCATTCTAAGACTGGAACAAGGCAAGGGTGCCCACCTTCACCACTCCTATTTCACATAATATAAAAAGTCCTACCCACGGCAATCAGGCAAGATAAAGAAATAAGGGGCATCCACATCAGAAAAGAGGAGGTCAAACTATCCCTGTTTGCCAACGATATGATCTTATATCTATAAACCCCTAAAGATTCCTCCAAAGGACTCCTAGAATTGATAAATTCAGTAAAGTGTCAGGTTATAAAATTAATGTACACAAATTAGTAGCATTTCTATACACTAATAACAGCCAAGGTGAGGATCAAATCATTAACTCAAGTACCATTTACAATAGCTTCAAAAAAAAAAAACTTAGTAATATGCTTAACCAAGGAGGTGAAAGATCTCTACAAGGAGAACTACAAAACATTAATGACAAAAATCGCTGATGACACAAACAAATGAATTGGAAGAATCAATATTGTTAAAATGTTGATACTGCCCAACATGATTTACAGATTCGATGCAATTCCCATGAAAATACAAGCATCATTGTTCATAGAATTAGAAAAAAAAATCCTAAATTTCATATGGAATAAAAAAAGAGCCTGAATAGCCAAAGCAATCCTAAGCAAAAGAAAAAATCTGGGCCAGGTGTGGTGGCTCACACCTGTAATCCTAGCACCCTGGGAGGCCAAGCCAGGAGGATTTCTTGAGGCCAGAAGTTCAAGACTAGCCTGAGCAAGAGTTAGACCCACATTTCTACAAAAAAAGAGAAAAACTCGCTAGCACAGTAGTGCATGCCTGTAGTCCCAGCTACTTGAGAGGCTGAGGCAGGAGGATGGCTTGAGCCCACAGGAGTTTGAGTTTGCAGTGAGCTATGATTATGCCACTGCATTCTATCCCAGGCAACACAGTAAGATCTTGTCTCAAAAGAAAAAAGAACAAATTTAGAGGCATCACATTACCTGACTTCAAATTGTACTACAAGGCTATAATAACCAAAACAGCATGAACTGGTATAAATTAGTACTGCCTAGATGGAAAACAGTATGGAGATTTCTTGATGAACTAAAATTAGACCTACCATTCAATCCACAATTGCACTAATGGGTAAAAAAAGTAGACACATAGATCAATGAAACAAAATGGAGATCCCGGAAATAAAATCATGCACCTACAACCAACTGATCTTCAAGAAAGCAAACAAAAAGTACACTGGGGAAAGGTTGCCCTATTCAATAAATGGTTCTGGGAAAATTGGAGAGCCATATGCAGAAGAATGAAACTGAATCCCTATCTTTCACCATACAATTCATTATACTATGTAATACAATGTTTTCTTCAATTATTAGAGTCTAGTATAAATTAGTCTTTTTAAAATTTCCAAATAACATAAGGACTCCAGAATACTTACACTCATTTATTCTTTCTTGTCTTTCGTATTTTTTTCATGCATTTTAGTTGTATATACATGTTTTAAACCTTGCAAGTTATTATTTATTTTTATCCAGAAAATGGTAATCTATATTAGCCCTAATATTTGTGTTGTTCTTGATAGAGTACTGTGTTTTTCTCTGTAATCATTTTCCTGCTACATAAAGGACTCACTTAAATATTATTTTAGTGAGCCCCTGCTGACAATTTTGTGGGTTTTTTTAAACTGAAAGGATATTTATTCATCTTTCAAAGTGGAATAAGAGTTCTGCTGGGAATAGAGCTCTAAGTTGGCAGTTATTTTCTTTTAACACTTTAAATGTACCATTCCATTGTCTTCTGCTTGCTTTTTTTTCTGGTAAGTAATCACCTACAATTCTTATTGTCTTTTATAGCTCTAGCTGTGTTTTGGACTTTCTCTTTGTCTTTGCTTTTTATTAATTCATCCATAATGTGCTTAAGATTAGTAGCACTCCTTGAAACTGTGGCTTTATGTCTTTCAGCAGTGTTCTATTATAAACTTTTCTACCATTGCTTCTTCACATAATGCTTTGGCTCCCTTTTCACTCTCCTCCTCTTCGTTAGGAAACTATTTAGACCTATGCTAGGCCTTTGCACCATTTTGCATATATTACTTCTCTCTATTTGCATCTTTCCTTTCTTTATGCTTCTGTTTGAATATTTTCTACTGACCTATCTTCCAGTTTACTAACCCTCTAATTAGCCAGACCTGACCTACTGTTACAACCATTACTGAGTTCTTAATTTTAGTTTTTGCATTTTCATTTTGGGAATGTCCACTTTGATGCTTTTGTAGATTTAATTCATCCAGTGAAATTCTGTATTTTGTTATTTATTGTGTTGAATATATAATTACAGTTATTTAAAGTCTAACTCTGATGATTGAAAAATATGGATTAACTGTAGGTCTGTTTTCTATTGCCTTTTTCCATCTTAATTCTGTCTCCTGGTTTGCTGGTAATTTTTTTTATTGAATTCTTGATATTGAAAAATTATAGAGGCTCTGGGTGATATTACTTTTGTATCTGGCAGGCAGATTGACTTGAGGCAGGTCACATTAATACAGTCTGGGATTGAACTGGATTGACATTGTGTTTTAGTATTTGTGATGACTGGTCTATTTCTAGTTCACTTTTGTTCCTAGAGACCAGAACTTCAGATGCACCATCTGAAAAATCTGAGGCGTTCATCAAGCCCTCTCAAACTTAATAGATTTTTGAGACAAAATTTTATCTCTTTTGCTCTATGAAGCTGTCAAGGCCCTGTTCATCTTCTCAACCTCTTAGTTGTGCTTTCGGCTCAGTTTCTCAACCTCTCAGCTTTGTGCCAGTTACAAATTAGTGAAGGCCTTCAGAGAAAAAAAGTTATACAAATGTCAGACTTCTCTGTGCTTTTATTTCTCCAGGCTTTTGTCTGCTCAAATGCTGCCTGCCTTGTCAGCTCTCCAATTTATTCAGATTTAATTTTCCCAAGATCATATTTATTTTAACACTTTTATTTGCCTTCTTCAATTTCCTTGATGCAATGTTTTAATTTTTATGGTAGTAAAAAACACATGAGATCTATTTTCTTAAAAATTTTTAAGCATATGGTACAGTATTGTTAACTATATGCACATTATTGTGCAGCAGATGTATAGAACTTTTTCATTTTGCATAACTAAAGCCTTATACCTATTGAATGGCATCTCCCTATTTTTCCTTCCACCCCAACACCTGGCAAATACCATTCTATTTTTTGTTTCTGTATGTTTGATTACTTTAGATACCATATATAAGTAATATCATACAGTATTTGTCCTTTGGCTTATTTCATGCAGGATAATGTACTCATAAGTTCATCCATGTTATAGCATATGATAGGATTTCCATATTTTTAAAGGATGAAAAATATTCCATTGTATGTACATACCACATTTCCTTTATCTACTCTTCCACTGATAGACATAGGAAACATAAATTATTTTCACCTCTTGGCTATTGTGAATAATGCTGACATAAACATGAGTACAAATATCTCTTTGAATGCTGATTTAAATGATTTCAATTCTTTTTTTGTTGTTGTTTTTTTCAGACAGAGTCTCACTCTGTTCCCTGGGCTAGAGTGCCGTGGCATCAGCCTAGCTCACAGCAAACTCAACCTCCTGGGCTCAAGTGATCCTCCTGCCTCAGCCTCTCGAGTAGCTGGGACTACAGGCATGCGCCACCATGCTCGGCTAATTTTTTCTATGTATTATTAGTTGTCCGGCTAATTTCTTTCTATTTTTAGTAGAGACGGGGTCTCGCTCTTGCTCAGGCTGGTCTCGAACTCCTGAGCTCAAACAATCTGCCCATCTCGGCGTCCCAGAGTGCTAGGATTACAGGTATGAGCCACCGTGCCTGGCCTGATTTCAATTCTTTTGGATACCCAGAAGTAGGATTTATGGAACATATAATAGTTCTATTTTAAAATTTTTAAAGAATCTGAATGCTATTTTAATAGTGTCCATACTATTTTACATTCCCACCAGCAGGACTTAAGGGTTCCAGTTTCTCCACATACTCATCAACACTAGTTATTTTCTGTTTTTCTGTTTTGTTTTTTCATGATGGCCACCCTAATAGGGGTAAGGTGATTTGTCATTGTGGCTTTGATTTGCATATTCCTGATGATTAGTGATACTGAGCATCTTTCCATATACTTTTCCAAGTACCTGTTGGCCATCTGTATATCTTCTTTGGAGAAATGTCTATTCAAGTTTTTTGCCCATTAGTTAGATCGGATTTGAGGAGTTCAGTTTTTGTGGGGATTTTTTTGCTATTGACTTCCTTATGTATTTTAAATGTTAACCTTTATCACATACGTGGTTTGTATATATTTTCTCCCATTCCATAGGTTGCCTTTTCACTATGTTGACTATTTCTTTGTTGCACAGAAGCTTTTAAGTTTTCTTCTTTAAAAGACCTTTTTATTCAAAAATAATTTCGAACACAGAAAATTTGCAAGGATAGTACTAAGAACACCCAAATATCCTTTTATATACATTTCCCCCTATTTTCTCTCTCATTTATGTTTGCCCTCTATCTGTGCATACTCTCCACCCACCCCAACTATTTGAAAGCTGCCTTCAGGAAGGGGCTAGCTGCTTTTCCCTGGATTTCCTAGTTTTGTTTTGTGCTAACCCACCTGAGGTTCTTTGTTTGTTTGTTTTTTATTTTTTTATTTCAGCATATTATGGGGGTACAAATGTTTAGGTTATGTGTGTTGCCTTTCCCCCCTTCCACCCCCCCAGAGCAGAGTTTCAAGCGTGTCCATCCCCCAGATGGTGCGAATCGCACTCATTATGTATGTATATACCCATCCTTTCCTCCCTCCTCCTATCTGCCCGACACTAAATAAATGTTATTCCTATATGTACACTTAGGTGTTGATCAGTTAATACCAATTTGCTGGTGAGTACATGTGGTGCTTGTTTTTCCATTCTTGGGATACTTCACTTAGTAGAATGGGTTCCAGCTCTATCCAGGAAAATACAAGAGATGCTATATCACCATGGTTTCTTATACCTGAATAGTACTACTCCATGGCATACATATACCACATTTTATTAATCCACTCATGTATTCATGGGCACTTGGGTTGTTTCCACATCTTTGCAATTGTTAATTGTGCTGTTATAAACATTCGAATGCATATGTCTTTTTTATAGAGTGTGTTTTGTTCTTTGGTTTAGATGCCCAGTAATGGGATGCTGGATCAAATGGTAGATCTACTTGTATTGCTTTAAGGTTTCTCCATATTGCTTTCCACAGAGGTTGCACTAGTTTGCAGTCCCACTAGCAGTGTAGGAGTGTTCCTATCTCTCCGCATCCATGCCAACATTGATTGTTTTGGGACTTTTTGATGAAAGCCATTCTCGCTGTAGGTAAGTGATATCTCATTGAGGTTTCGTTTTTCATTTCCCTGATGATTAGAGATGTTGAGCATTTTTTCATATGTTTGTTGGCCTTAAGTCTATCTTTTTTTGAAAAGTTTCTGTTCATATCCTTTGCCCACTTTTGGATAGGGTTGTTTGATTTATTCTTGCTGATTGTTCAGAGTTCTAAATAGATTCCAGTTATCAGCCCTTTAGCAGATGTGTAGCTTGTGAAATTTTTCTCCCATTCTGTAGGCTGTCTGTTTGCTCTCTTGACAGTTTCTTTGGCTGTGCAGAAGCTTTTTAATTTGATCAGGTCTCATTTATTTATTTTTGTTGATGCTGTGATTGCCTTTGGGGTCTTCTTCATAAATTCTTTGCCTAGGCCAATGTCTAGAAGAGTTTTTACAACCTATTCCTCTAGAATTCTAATAGTTTCACACCTTAGGTTCAAGTCTGTTACCCAGCGTGAGTTGATTTTTGTGAGAGGTGAAAGGTGTGAATCCTGTTTCAGTCTTCTATATGTGGCTATCCAGTTTTCCCAGCACCATTTATTGAATAGGGATTATTTTCCCCAGTATATGTTTTTGTCTGCTTTGTCGAAGATTAGATGGGTATATGAGGATGGTTTTATATCTGGGTTCTCTGTTTTGTTCCACTGGTCAATGTCCCTGTTCTTGTGCCAGTCCCAAGCTGCTTTAATGACTATAACCTTGTAGTATAGTTTGAAGTCTTAAATGATACCTCCCATTTTGTTTTTATTGCCTAGGATGGCTTTTGATATACAGGATCTTCTCTGGTTCCATACGAAGCATAAAATTATTTTTCTATATCTGTGAAAAATGATGATGGTATTTTAATAGGTATTGCATTGATGCTGTAGGTCACTTTGGGTAGTATAGACATTTTAACAATGGTGATTCTGCCAGCCCATGAGCATGGTATGGTTTTCCACCTGCTTACATCCTCTGCTAATTTATTCCTTGGTGTTTCATAGTTCTCCCCATAGAGCTCTTTTACCTCCTTAGTTAAATATATTCCTAGGTACTTTATTGTCTTTGTTGCTATTGTGAAGGGAATTGAGTCTTTGATTTGGTTCTCAGTTTGACTCTTATTGGCGTATATGAATGCCTCCGATTTGTGTGTATTGATTTTGTATCCTGAGACTTTACTGAATTCATTTATCAATTCAAGGAGTCTCCCGGTTGAATCTTTGGGTTTTTCTAGATATAATATCATATCATCAACAAAGAATGAGAGTTTGATCTCTTATCTCCCCATTTGGATGCCCTTAATTCTGCTCTCTTTTCTGATAGCTATAGCAAGGACTTCCAGCACTATGTTGAATAGAAGTGAAGATAGTGGACAACCTTGCCTTCTTCCAGTTCTAAGTGGGAATACTTTCAATTTTTCCCCATTCAGTATGATGTTGGCTGTGGGTTTGTCATATATGGCTTGTATTATTTTTAGGTAAGCCCTCTCTATGCCTATTTTGTTACGCGTCCTTATCATAAAAGGGTGTTGAATTTTGTTAAATGCTTTTCCTGCATCTATTGAGAGGATCATATGGTCTTTATTTTTGCTTCTGTTTATGTGGTGAATTATATTTATAGATTTGTGTATGTTGAACCATCCCCGCATCTCTGGGATGAAGCACACTTGGACGTGATGGATTATTTTCTTGATAAGCACCTGGATTCTGTTAGCTAGAATTTTATTGAGAATTTTTGCATCTATATTCATAAGGGATATTGGTCTGTAGCTTTCTTTTTTTTTTGTTGCATCCTTTCTTGCTTTTGGTATCAGGGTTATATTGGATTCTTAAAATGTGTTGGGGAGGATTCCTTCCTTCTCAATGTTGTGGAATAATTTCTTCAGGATAGGCACCAGTTAGAAGCTTTTAAGTCTAACATAGTTTCACTTGTCTATTTTTGCTTTTGTTGCCTGTGCATTTGGTATCAGATCCAAGAAATAATTGCCAAGACCAATGCTATAGAGCTTTTCCCAAAATACTTTCTTATTATTATTATTATTTCAGAATATTACTGGAATACAAATGCTTGGTTACATATATTGCCTTTGCACCACGCAAGTCAGAGCTACAAGCATGCAGATCCTTCAGACAGTGCCTACTGCACTGCTTACGTGTGTATTTACATATCCCCTCCTCTGCCCTCCCACATGCCCAACACCCAATTAAGGTTACTTCCATATATCCATAAGTTTTGATCAACTGGTACCAATTAATGTTGAGTACACGTGGTGTTTGTTTTTCCATTCTTGTGATACTTCACTTAGAAGAATGGGCTCCATCTTCATCCAGGATAATACAAGAGGTAGTTCCCCATTTTTGTGGCTGAGTAGTACTCCATGCTATACATATACCACATTTTAATCCACTCATGTATTGATAGGCACTTGGGTTGTTTCCACATCTTTGCAATTGTGAATTGTGCTGCTATAAGCATCTGAATGTAGATGTCTTTATTATAGAATGTCTATTTTTCCTTTGGGTAAATACCCAGTAGTGGGATTGCTGTATCAAAGGGTCTTCTTTTAGGTTTTAAGTCTTTAATCCATTTTGAGTTTATAGTTGTGTATACTGTAAAATAAGGGTCAAATTTTATTCTTTTACATGTAGATGTTCAGTTTTCCCAACAGGATTTGTTGAAGAGATTGTTCTTCCCCCATTTTGTAGTCTTGGAACCCTGGTTGAAGATAATTTAACTGTTTATGCATGGCTTTATTTCATGGCTCCCATTCTGTTCCATTGGTTTATACATCTGTCTTTATGCCTGTTTTGATTATTGTAGGTTTATAATGTATTTTGAAGTCAGAAGATGTGAGGCTTCTGGCCTTGCTCTTCATTCTCAAGATTTTGGAGCCATTCAGAGATTTTTGCAGTTCTATATGAATTTTAAGATTGCTTATTCTATTTCTGCAAAAAAAATGCCATTCAGATTCTGATGAGGATTCCATTAAAAGTGTAGATTATTTTTGGTAGTATGGACATGTTAACGATATTAAGTATTCTAATTTATGAACATAAGATGACTTTCCACTTATTTCTGTCTTTTAAATTTTATTTGATCAATTTTATTATACTTTTCAATATACAAGTCTTTGACCTCCTTGGTTAACTTTATTCCTAAGTATTTTATTTTTTTCCAATGCTATTATAAGTGGGATTGCTTTCTTAAATTGCTTTTCAGATTGTTTGTTACTGAAAAGAGACATAACTTATTTCTGTATGTTGATTTTGTATCTTGCAAATTTGCTTAATTCATTTATTAGTTTTGGGATTTGGGGTAATCTTTAGGGTTTTCTAGATGTAAGACCATATCATCTGCAAACAGACAATTTTACTTCTTCCTTTTCAATTTGAATGAATTTTATTTCATTTTCTAGCCTAATTGCTATAGCTAGGAGGGTTTTTGGTTTTTGTGGTTTTTTAAACACAGGATCTTGCTCTGTCATCCAGGCTAGACTACAGTGGTCTCATCATGGCTCACAGCAACCTCAAACTCCTGGGATCGAGTCAAACTCCTGCATTAGCCACCAAAGTAACTGGGACTACAGGCATGGGCCACTATGCCTGGCTAACTTTTCCAATTTTTTTGTAGATACGGAGTCTTGCTCTTGCTCAGGCTGATCTCAAACTCCTGGCCTCAGGTGATCCTCCTTCCTCAGCCTCCCAAAGTGTAATGTTAACTGCACTCAGCCAAAAGTGAGTATTTTTTGCATTATTTCTGATATTAGAGGAAAAGATTTCAGTTTTTCTCCATTAAGTGTGATGTTATCTGTGGGCTGTTCATATATGGCCATTATTATATTGAGATAATTTATTTCTATTCCCAATTTGTTGCGTGTTTTTGTCATGAAAGAATGTTGAATTTTATCAAATGCTTTTTATTTAGTTGATTGTGTGCTTTTATCCTTTGTTCTGTTAATGTGGTATGTTGCATTGAATGATTTTCAATCATCCTTGCAGCCCAGGGATATATTCCACTTGGTCAGGGGGTATTATCCTTTTTATGTGATGTTGAATTTGGTTTGCTTGAATTCTACCAATTTTTATAAAACAATTAATGCCAATCCTTCTCAAACTCTTTTCAAAAAAAATGGAAGGGGAGGGTACCCTGCTATACTTATTTTGCTAGAAAAGAAAACTACAGGTCAATATCTGTGATGAATATAGATACAAAAATTTGCAAATCTAACTCTAAGTTTTGTTGATTTTTCTATTGGTTTTCTATTACCTGTTTTGTTTATTTCTTCTCTAACCTTTATTTCTTTCCTTCTGGTAACTTTGGACTTAGCTTGTGGTTCCTCGAGATGTAAAGTTATGTATTTGAGATTTTTCTTCTATTTTATTTATTTTTTTAAAAATTGTGCTGTCATTTTTTTTTTATTTCAGCATCTTACAGGGGTACAAATGTTTAGGTTGAGTATATATCCTTTGCCCCATCCAAGCTTCAGAGCTTCAAGCATGTCCATCCGCCAGACAGTATACACTGCACCCATTATATGTATATATACCCATCCCCTCCTCCCCCACTCCATCTTCCTGACACCCAATGAATGTTATTACTATATACTCACTTAAGTGCTGATCAATTAATACCAATTTGATAGTGAGTACATATGGTGCTTGTTTTTCCATTCATGTGATACTTCACTTAGTAGAATGGGTTCTAGCTCTATCCAGGATAATACAAGAGATCCTAGATCACCATTGTTTTTTGTGGCTGAATAAAACTCCATAGTACCCATATACCACATTTTATTAATCCACTCATGTATTGATGGGAACTTGGGTTGTTTCCACATCTTTGCAATTGTGAATTGTGCTGCCATAAATATTCGAGTGCAGATGTCTTTTTTATAGAATGTCTTTTTTTCCTTTGGATAAATACGAAGTAGTAGGATTGATGGATGAAATGGTATTTCTGTTTTTAGCTCTTTGAGGTATCTCCAAATTAGTTTCCACAGGGGTTGTACTAATTTTCAGTCCCACCAGCAGTGTATGAGTGTTGCTACCTCTCCACATCCATGCCCACATTTATTGTTTTGTGACTTTGTGATAAGGGCTATTCTCACTGGAGTTAAGTCATATCTTATTGTGGTTTTGATTTGCATTTTTCTGATGATTAAAGATATTCAGCATTTTTTCACATGTTTGTTGGCCAAATGGTGCTAGAAAAATTGGATACGCATATGTAGAAGACTGAACAGGATCTGTACCTCTCACCTCTCACAAAAACCAACTCACAATGGATAACAGACTTAAACCTAAGGCATGAAACCATAAGAATTCTAGAAGAAAATGTTGGAAAAACTCTTATACACATCAGCCTAAGGAAAGAATTTATGAAGAACACCCAAAGGCACCCACATCACAACAAAATAAATAAATGGGACTTGAGCAAATTAAAAAGCTTCTGCACAGCCAAAGAAACTATCATTAGAGTGAATAGACAATCTACAGAATTGGAGAAAATATTTGCATGCTATACATCAGACAAAGAGCTAATAACTAGAATTTATATAGAACTCATGAAAATCAGCAAGAGAAAATCAAACAACCCCATTATAAAGTGTGCAAAGAACATGAACAGAAACTTTTCAAAAGAAGATAGACTTATGGCCAAGAAACATATGAAAAAAATTCTCAACATCTGTAATCATCAGGGAAATGCAAATCAAAACCACAATAAGATATCACTTAACTCCAGTGAGAACAGCTTTTATCAAAAATCTCTCAAACAAATGGTGTGGATGTGGAGGGATAGGAAAACTCATAAACTGCTGGTGGGACTGCAAACTAGTAGAACCTCTGTGGAAAATTATATGGAGATATCTCAAAGAGCTAAAACTAGGACTATCATTTGATCTGGCAATCCCACTACTGGGCATCTCCCCAAAGGAAAAAAATACATTCTATAGTAAAGTCATCTGTGCTCATGTGTTTATAGCAGCACAATTCACAATTGCAAAGATGTGGAAACAACCCAGGTGCCCATCAATCCATGAGTGGATTAATAAAATGTGGTATATGTATACCATGGAGTACTATTCAGCTACAAAAAACAATGGTGAACTAGCACCTTTTGCATTATCCTTGGATGGAGCTGAAGCCCATTCTACTAAGTGAAGTATCACAGGAATGGAAAAACAAGCACCACAGGTACTCACCATCAAATTGGTACTAATTGATTGACACTTATGTGCCTATATGGAAGTAACATTTATCAGGTGTCAGGCAGGTGGGAGAAGGGGATGCATATATTCTGGTTTAATGGCTGTGGTGTGCACTGTCTGGGGGATGGACACGCTTATAGCTCTGCCTCGGGCGGTGCAAAGGCAATATGTGTAACTGAAATGTTTGTACCCCTGTAATATTCTGAAATTTAAAAAAGGAAGAAAAAAAGCCATATGGCCAAATGATTTTCTAACTTTTTAAGAGGAAGAAAATTACTTAAAAAAAATAGGATCTCACAAAGAATAAACACACACACACACACACACACACACACATCAGGTGGCTTCTGAAGTACTCCATAAAACTATATAATCCTAAAAGTACTTTTCAAATCCACTCATGCAGGCCAGCATTTCCATTTTATTTATAAAGTAAATAGGACTCAGAAGGGAAAGAACTTGACCTGCCAGGATTCCTCAAAGATTTGATGGCAGAGTTAGGCCTAGGTCCCAATCATTTTTCACCTCTTTATTCTCCTTTCTCTGCCTCTATCCCTAATCTCTGAGTCAGTCTCCACCCCTTTCCAAGGATCCTCAGAACTACAATGTAAATGCCCTCATTTCCACTGCATTGGATTATATAATGGCAAAAATGGCAAAATGAAGCATATTAAAGGCCTATTGATGCCGAGGACCAATCAAATGGAATCAACATGCTCAGAGAAAAATGGTAGAGAGAAATGGGGCTTCATCAGGCCATCTGAAGTATTCTGGGAAATTATGTAAACAGCCTAGGCACTTGCTCCTCTCTCCAGCATTCTAGCCAAAGAGGCCTTCATTGAAGAATTATTTTTATAATGACCCTTATACTTTCTGTTGCCTGGATCACAGAGAATGGTTCAACAATTTAAAAAGCCCTGCTGCTGGGCAGTGGAGGCCAAATAATCCATGACTATTTCAATAATATTGTCAGCTGACAAGAGTCTTGAGCTGGACTTCTGGTAGTAGGCCCTTTGTGGAATCTCGGGAATATACTGGCTCTATTTCCTCTGAAGAGGTTTTATTTGCTTCTCTGTATGCCTCCTCCTCAATTCTTCATCCTGTTGCTAAGTTACATCTCCTTCCTCATTCTTTCCTTCTAGTTTTTGCTCTCCCCCATAACTTCCAAATTATAGAACTATATATCAGCCTATACCCCAAATAGAAAATAGGCTTCTTGAATTTCAAGATCTCAGAGTGTCAGAGTTAGAGAGTCCTTACTAATCATCCAGATTATTTTTCACATGGGGAAATTGAGCCTCCAGAGCAGTTAAGCAGTTTGCCTAAAGGCAAACAGTGAAATAGTGGTGAACCTGTAACTTCAACACAAGTCTCCTAGCTCTCAACTTATTGCCCTTTCTATATTCCACTAAATCACATGGGAAAGGAAATGGAAGGCTAGAGAGTTTATAAACACAGAGTGGGTGCCTGACTATAATCAAGTCCTATACCCACGAGAATTTTCTTTTCCTTTCAATACTTTCCTCCCAAACTGTCCTGGATCCTTCCCATTTTCTTATCATCTCACATGGTGTAGTGGAAAGAGTTCTGCAACTAACTCTTTGTGTGACCCTGGGCCATTTTGCTTCTCTCTATGGGACTCAATTTCCCTATTGTAAAATGAGGAGGTCTGGATAGATTATCTCTTTAGTTCTCCATTTCCAAGTCGTTCAGAGGTTTAATATGTGTAAAGCACAATCTATAAAGTCAGGTAAACTTAATTTAGTTTCTGGTTTCACTAGAGTTGGATGATATTGAGAGCTCTGAGCTTCCCTTTTTTTATAGGTCTTTTTTAAGGACTAAGTGAGGTAATATATGGGTAATAAAATGAAGAAAATTGAATTTTCCAGAATTCCTCTCACAGAGGGCATTGTAGCAACTAGCACAGATTTCTATTTTCCTATTCAAGAGCCATTTCTCTTTTTTATTATGAACAGAGTGCTGATTTTGTTTGGGGCTGCAATGTGTCCACTTAAAATAACCCTACATTTCTCAGCCTCCCTTTCAGATAGGGATGGCTGTCTGGTCCAATGAGATATAAGCAGAAAATGTTGGGTGTGGCATCCCTGAAGTTTCCTTAAAATATGATGATACCATACTTTTGACCCTTTTCCTTCCTTTTTTCCTTCTTAGAAAACAAACATCATAGCTTGAGCTCTGGCCACTATCCTGAGGACAAATGAGCAAGGGATGCACTTTAAGGAGGCAAACTGAAAAGTTAGAAGGTGCCTGAGTCTTGATAATATTTTGAAGCTAACATACCAGCCCTAGCCTGACTTCCTTTGGACTTTAATGTGAGAAAAAAACAACTCCTTATCTTATATAAACCAATGTTACTTTGGTTTTTAGTGATATGCTACTACTTGATTCTAACTAATACCATGTTTTTGAGAGAATACTTTTATAAGCTTGATGGAGTAGGGTCTGAGCCCCCTAAGGGTGTGCTGAAGTGAAAACAAGTGATCCACCCATCTGAGAATGATGGGCCCTATTAACCTCAGAGTATTTTTCCTGAGCATTGAGATGAAGAGTGTTCAAGTTTAAGGGTAGAGCAGAATTAGTTTGCATACTAAGAAGGGATCATATAAACACTGAGCCCTGTCTTGGGAAAAGAAAAAAGTGAGGGAGATTAGGGAGAAAACTTTTAGCTAAGAAGAGGGAAAGATGAATATGATAGATAAAACATGTCTGATGATGATTTTGAAGTCCTTTGTTGAGGTACATGTGATATAAATTCATTTCTTCATCTCCTCTACAAAATTTTCAGTAAAATTTTACATTACTCAATAATGTTTTTCTTCCAAGCAAAATTCTATTGGTGAGGAAGAGCTTAAATAGGCAGATGAAGGATATACTTGCAAGTAACCAGAAAGCTTCAACCCAACTAATGCAAATAGCAAGTACTATACTATTTTTCATAATAAGAAGTTCTAGGTAAGGCATCTCAAACATTAGTAATTCAGTGGCCTTACAAACACAAAATTTTAAGTTCTTTCTACCTTTCCACTCTCCCATTCTCAGTATGTCCACTCTTCTCTGGGTTAGTTCTCTTCAGTTTCTGGCATCACATTCAGACAGAACGATATCTAGCAGTGGCTCTTAACCAGGGGTTGTTCTGCCCCCCAGAGGACATTTGACAATGCATGGAGGCATTTTTTGTTGTTACAATATAGAAGGCTTTATTACTAGCATCCAGTGGAAAAGACCATGGATATTGTTAAACATTTTATAATACCAAGACAGCTCTCCCCCAACAAATAATTATCTAGTCCCAAATGTCAGTGTGTACATCAGCTATTGGAAACCCCTTTCTAGCAGAACAAAAGGAGGTATATCTTCCTTTATGCTTCTGAGCGGACTTCTCATGTCTCATTGGTCAAAACTGAGTTGCAGGGCCATCCTTAAAACACTTACTGGCAAGGGTAATGGAGCACCATTTTTGACTTAGACAGATCAGGACCTACCACTGAGCCTAGTAGGGCTCTGACAGTAAGGAAGAGGGCATTGATGGTGGAGAGGCAACCACCAATTTGGGCTACAAGAGGGTAGCTGACATCTGGGTAACAAATAGTCCCAAGCACAGAGCTTGGCACATAAATACTCAGTGTTAATTTATTAAAAAAATGTACTTAGAAAAAGAATGCAGGGAAACGATATTGTTAAACCAAGGGAATAGTATTTTCACAAGGAATTCCATACTTCAGTTTGAGGGGGAAGGGGACCTGATATTTCAGAGGAAATGGCCTTTTCTATACCCCTCATATCATCCCACACAGGTGTCCACAAGGTAAGCACTGCCTGCCTCTCTATGCCCAGAGGGGCAGGCATATGAGAATGTGGGGGTTGCTTGACATTAGACTGCAAGGAATGATGCCTGCTTGCAGCAATTCAGAAGAAGGAATGGGTACCCGATATGATTCCCACCTGCTGAGGAAGAGAGGCCAATTCCAGAGATGCAGTCAGGCAGAACTAGCACAATGGCAGAGGGGTAAAACACAGTCACAGTTCATTTAGAATTCAGCCAGGCAGACAGTTCAGCAGAAAGGAAGCCAGGCAGTGCCCACTACTTGGTAAGGGCCATTTACCATCAAGGTAATCTGTCAGTGAGTGGCAGAACAAAGCCATAAGGTAGGAGAGTTGGTGGTTAAGAGGCTTTGGGCATACCTGGATTCCAATTCAGTCTCTGTATCTCCTTAGATGTGTAACCTCAACAAGTTACATAGTTTCTCTGAGCCTTGGTAGGAGGTCCTGTAGGACACAATCAAGAGGAAATGAGATGGGGCTGACAGGGGGGTTTCTCCTGAGCACTTTAGAGCCCCATTCCAAAGTTACTGCACAAAATAAAAGCACAATTATACCCCTACTCTAGAGAAAGAACTGTTAAGCAAGGGTAGGAACTTGGATCCTAGCAAGACTCAGAGCACAAAGGAACAGCCACTGGGGAAAGCCTCCTTAGAGATCTGTCAAAACTCAGTACTATTCCCTCTCTGTGGAAGGATTGTGGTAACTGACTGATGATTGATTGAGCTATGACTTTGTGTTTTGTTCTCACTGTAGAATTACCCTCACCACTTTATTCCAAATTGCACTCCCCATACACATATCTCCTGTATAATTTAGGATGCCTGTTTGATGATGCTGACACAAAGGCCCCCAAATTACAGTGGCTTAAATGAGATACGCACTTATTTTTTTCTCACATTGTAGTCTGGTCATATATATCCCAGGACATCTTAGGTATAGAGAATTGACAGTGACAGGAACCCAGGCTTCTTCTACCTTGTTTTCTGTCATTTTTCAAAACATAACTTCTAGCTTATGATGCTAGATGACTTCTCCTGCTCTTAACAGCATGTCTTCATTTTGATCAGTGGAAATGGAGGAAGAACATAAAGGGGAGAGTGGATAAGGGGAAAGTAACTAGCATTCTTTACATATAGTGCATCCTGACTTGAACCAAATCCTTCTCTCACCACAGAGAGTAAAAAGCATATTTACCTTCTTCTAGGAAAGGCAAGCAAAAGCCCCTCCCAGTCACTGAATCTGGCCCAAAGTTCAGGATCTCTGGGTTATATGTAGTCCTTTCCATCAGATCTGAATGTATTAATAGTTTCATATAGTCTGGCGACCTGTAAACTAGGAGATAAATTGTCTGCCCCTTTCCCCCAACACCCAATATATATTGGCAGAATAGGAACAGGAAGTGTAATAATACTTTCATTTGGAAATGGGAATGAGAAACACACAGCAGTCACTGCTCCATGGCAATTATCAAGTCTCAGTGGGCAAGGATTGTAAAAATTCCCTGCCCAAGGAGTCAAAGTAAGTTTGCTGTTTAGCTCTGGAGTTTCCTGGCTCTGTTTCCTGGGAATAACACCTTTGTCTGTTGTTCTCTGCA
Source organism: Cheirogaleus medius (assembly GCA_008086735.1). Lineage (NCBI taxonomy): Eukaryota > Metazoa > Chordata > Mammalia > Primates > Cheirogaleidae > Cheirogaleus > Cheirogaleus medius. The sequence goes on along the minus strand of VBSM01000937.1, from coordinate 2,702,792 downwards.
GCCCCTGGCTTTGCCTTCAGGTTCTTCAAGTTCATTATTATTTGTGGCCAGTTCTGAAGTAGGCATTAGAGAATATTCCTTTTTGTGGATTATTCAGTTTTTGTTGTCTTACTCCTGTTTCAGGTCTGGGTATCATAGTTGATTTGGGGATTAAAAATAATATGTTTTTCAGGCCAGGACAGCAATATCTTTGGCAATACAGTTTACTCAAAAACCTATATCGCCATTCCTTCCCTGCTCTTTGTCCTATTATGGTCACACAAATTGCATATTTATACATTGAATGCCCATCAACACAAATTTATAGTTTTATGCAGTTGTTTTTTAAATGAGCTAGAGAAAATAAGAAGTTTTTAAATGTACATTTTATATTTAACTATGTAGTTATTTTTACCAATTATCATTCCTCTTTATTTTTTCATGTGAATTTGAGTTACTATCTTGTTTCCTTTCATTTCAGCCTGAAGAACTCACTTTAGTATTTCTTGTAGGGCAGGTTTGCTAGCACTGGATTCTCTCAGTTTTACCTTATCTGGGAATGTCTTAATTTCTTATTGATGTTTGAAGTATATCTGTGCTGGATGATGGAGTAGGAGATACCAGCCTTCATCCCCCTCCAAAAATTTTAAAAAACCAACAATTAGCTATCCACCAACAGAAATTGCCTTGGGAGGACTGAAAGGTCCAATTAAGGGTCTGCAGTAATACAGTGAAACAAAAAATGCAGAATAACCACACAGAAAGTATTGCTAAGGAGCTTGACATGCCTGAGACGTCTAGCAATGGCTAGAAACAAAGGAAAATGATGGTAACTATTAGGTCCAGCCACATGGCATGTGCCCCATGGTCCCCTATGTCCTGCTTTGCAGAGATACCAACACCTGTTGCCACTTATGTAACCAACACCCATCTCCACTGTGAACCCTCAGAGAGGGAGATGCTGCCACATCCCCCAACAGAAGGACACACTGTTGTGCTGCCCTAGGACTGGGACCCTGATCTCCCCCTAACCCTGCATGCATTTGGACCCTGGAGCCACAGATGATCCATGCATGTCCATACTCCAGACCCTGGCCCCATGGCCACACCACATGCACCTGCATCTCAAACACCAGAGCCACCATTGATCTGGGCTAGCCTTAACCTGGACCCCAGAGCTGTATCTGTTCTCTGCATGCCTGTGCTCTTGGCCCTGGCTCTATAGCTTGTTTGCAAGCACCTGCACCATGGACTTCTGAGCTAATGCTGCAGCTGGTGTGCCTGCACCCCAGTCCTTAGAACAGTGGTGGTCCTGCATACACCAGCAGTCTGGACCCCAGTTCTGTTGCCATTCTCTGAAAGCCCACACTTCACACACCATTACCAATGTGGCAGCAGGGGTGCATGTGCCCTGGGCACCAATATTACCACCACCCTGCACTCTGGAACATATCCCTCCATATGTGCCCATGCTCCAGACTCCAGTACCATGGCCACCCAATGGGCATTGCACTTCAGACACTGGTGCTGTCACCAGTGCAAGTGCACCAGAGAGCCAGACAGAACACCAAGAGGGATCCCCTTCACCACAATTTCCCATACTGAAAAAAAGAGATAAGGAGGACCCCAAAAGCCATTGCCACTATGGACACCAACAACCTTGACCACTGAGAATGCAAAGGCTGACATCAGTTGACAAAGCTATACAAAGACTATGCCACTGCACCCTCACCAGAGACGGAACTGCCACATCCAAACTATCCAATGCCCTTGCACCCACCCATAAGTGAAGTTCTTTCCCACCAAAAAACAGTACATAAAGTCTATAAGAGGTGACAACTCCATCAAATGTGCAGACATCAATGCAAGGCAGCAAGAAACAAGAAAAACCAAGGAAATATGGTACTACCAAGGGAACAGATATTTTCCCCAGTAACTGATCTCCCCAAAAATGAAAATCTATAAATTTCCAGGCAAAGAATTCAGAATAACTGCTTTAAAGAAGCTCAGTGACCTACAAAACAAAACTGACTGACAACTTACCAAAATCAGAAAGACAATGCATGACCAAAATGAGAAGTTCAACAGAGTGACAGAAATAATAAAAAAGAACCAAACATAAATCATGAAGCTGTAGAATACAATAAGTGACATTAAAAATTCAATAAAGAACATCAATAGTAGAATTGACCAAGTAGAAAAAAGAAACTGGAAACTTAAAGACAGGGAATTTGAAAATATCAAGTCAGAGGAGAAAAAATAAAAATGAATGAAAAGGAGTAAAGAAAGCCTACAGTATTTATGGGTAACCATAAAGACACCACCAACATTCATATTATAGGGGTTACAAAAGGAGAAGAGAGAAAGAAAAGGACAGAAAGTTTATTTAAAGGAATAATAGCTGAAACTTCTCAAATGTGGAAAAATATATGAACATCCAGGTACATGAGGCTCAAAGCCTCCAATCAGGTTCAACCCAAATAATACTTCACCAATACATATTATAATCAAACTTCCAAAAATAAAAGAAATAGAAAATCTTAATTGTGAAAACAGTAAGAGAAAAGAGTTTCCTAACATATAATGGAATGGGAACCACCATAGGCTACCAGTGGACTTCTCAGCAGACATTTTGCATGCCAAGGGAGAGAATGGAATGATGTTTTCAAAGTACTAAGAGGAAAAAAAACTGCCAACAAAGGATACTTTACATGGCAAAACTGTTCTTTAGAAATTAAGGAGAAATTAAAGACTTTCTCAAACAAAAGCTGAGAAAGATCATCACGACTAGAGCTGCCTTACAAGAAATGCTAAAGAGAGTTCTTCAAGCTGAAATGAAAGGTCACTAACTTGTAACATTAAAACATATGAAAGTATAAAATTCATTGGTAAAAGTAAGTATATAGTCAAATTCAGAATACTCTAGTACTGTAATGGTGGTATGTAAGTCACTTATATCTTTAGCATAAAGGTTGAAAACAAAACTATTTAAAATAATTATAGTTATAATAATTTGTTAATGGGTACACAATATAAAAAGATATAAATTGTGAAATCAAAAACATAAAATGCACAATATAAAAAGATATAAATTGTGAAATCAAAAACATAAAACGAAAGGGATAAACATGTAGAGCTTTTGCATGTGATTAAAGTGAAGTTGTTATCAATTTAAAATAGACAGTTAAAACTATAAGATGTCATATGTAAGCCTCATGGTAACCACAAAGCAAAAACCTATAGTAGATACACAAAAGATAAAGAGAAAAAAAATCAAAGCAGATCATTACAGAAGTAATCAAATCACAAAGGAAGACAGCAAGAAAGGAAGGAACAAAGAATATTTTTAAAAAGAGCCAGAAAGGAATGAATAAAATGGCAAAAGTAAATTCTTATCTATTAATAATTACCTTGAATGTAAATGGATTAAATTTTCCAATCAAATATATACAATGGCTGAATGAATGATTAAAAAAACAGGACCCAACTATATGCTGCTCACAAGAAACTCACTTTAGATTTAAGGATGAGCATAGGCTGAAAGTGAAGGAATGGAAAATGATATTTCATGCAAATGGTAACCAAAAGAGAACAGAGGGGGCTATACCTACATGGGAAAAAATAGACTTTAAGTAAAAAATTATCACAAGAGATAAATAAGGGCATTATATAATGATGAAGGGGTCAATACATCAAGACAGTATAACAATTATAAATATACATGTACCCAACATCAAAGTACCTAAATATATAAAGCAAATATTAATAAATCTAAAGGGAGAGATAGCAATACAATAATATTAGGGAACTTCAATACCCCTCTTTTAACAATGGATAAATACCCAGGCAGAAAATCAATAAAGAAACATTGGAATTTATACTTTAGATCTATACTTTTGACCAAATAGACCTAACAGACATATGCAGAACATTCCATGCAATAGCATCAGAATACACATTCTTCTGAAGCACACATGGAACATTCTCCATGATAGATCATATATTAGGCCACACAACAAGTCTTTAAAATTTTTTTTAATTTAATTTAATTTAATTTTTTTCCAGCATATTGTGGGGGTACAAATGTTAAAGGTTACATATATTGCCCTTGCCTCCCCTTGAGTCAGAGCTTCAAGAGTGTCCATCCCCCAGTCGGTGCGCATCACATTCATTATGTATGTATATACCCATCCTCTCCCGCCCCACCTGCCCGACACCTGATAAATGTTATTCCTATATGTCCACTTAGGTGTTGATCCATTAATACCAATTTGCTGGTGAGTACATGTGGTGCTTATTTTTCCATTCTTGGGATATTTCGCTTAATAGAATGAGTTCCAGCTCTAGCCGGGAAAATACAAGAGGTGCTATATCACCATTGTTTCTTATAGCTGAATAGTCAAGTCTTTAAAATTTTAAGAAGATTAAAATTATATCAAGTATCTTGTCCAACCACAATGCTATGAAACTAGAAATCAATAGAAGGAAAATTTGAAAATTTACAGATATGTGGAAATTTAATATTGCACTCTTGAATAGCCAATGAGTCAAAGAAGAAATCAAAAGAGAAACCAAAAACACCCTAAAATAAACCATGGAAGCACAATATTCCAAAATTATGGGCTGCTGCAAAAGCAGTTCTAAGATGAAAGTTTTTACCTATAAATGCCTACATTAAGAAAAATGAAATACCTGAAGTAAACAACTTAACTTTATACCTGAAGGAACTAGAAAAAAATAAACCAAGTCCAAAGATAGTAAAACGAAAGAAATCATAAAGATTAGAACAGAAATAAATAAAATAGAGACTCGAAAGACAATAGAAAAGATCAACAAAACTAAGAGTTGGTTTTTTGAAAATATAAACAAAATTGAAAAAATTGGGGCTAGACAAATCAAAAAAAAAAAAAGGAGAGAGGACTCCAATAAATAAAATTGTAAATGAAAGAGGAGACGTTATAACCAATACCACAGAAATACAAAGAATCATAGGCGACTATTAAAAGCAATTATATGCCAACAAATTTGATAAAGTAGAAGAAATGGAGGAATTTCTAGAAACATACAACTTACAACGACTGAATCATGAAGAAATATAAAATCTAAACAAAGTAATAATGAATAAGAAGATTGAATCAGTGATTCAAAATCTTCCAACAATAGCAACAAAAACTAGGACCCAATGACTGCTTGAGTAAATTCTATGAAACACTTAAAGAATTATCACCAATCCTACTCAAACTCATTCAAAAAATTGAAGAGAGAACTCTTCCATATCATCTTATGAGACCAGCATTACCCTGATATCAAGTCAGATAAGGCCATGACAAGAAAAGAAAAGTATAGGCTAGTATCCCCAATAAATATACATGTAAAAATTCTCAACAAAATGTTATAAAACTGAATTCAATACACATTAAAAGGACTAAACTCAATGATGAAGTGGGATTTATACTTAGGATGCAAAGATGGTTCAACATATGCAAATAAATAAATAAATATGATACACCACATTAACAGAATAAAAATAAAAATTATATCATCATCTTGACAGGTGCAGAAGAAGTATTTGACAAAATCCAACATCCCTTCATGAACAAATTCTCAACGAATTGGGTATAGAAGAAATGCCCCTGAACATAATAAGGCCATTATGACAAACCCACAGCTAACATTATACTCAACTATAAAAAGCTTAAAATTTTTCCTCTAAAATCAGGAACAAGATAAATGATTATTCTCACCATTTCTATTCAACATGATAGTGGAAGTCTTAGCCAGAGTAATAGGGCAAGAAAAAGAAATAATGGCATCCAAATTTGAAAACAAGAAGTAAAATTGTCTCTGTTTGCAGATGACATGATCTTGGCTATAAAATATCCTAAATACTCCACCAAAAAAGTGTTGGAAATAATAAACAAATTTAGTAAAGTATCAGAATACAAAGTCAACATATAAAAATCAATATGTTTCTATACACTAACAACAAAATAACTGAAAAGAAATAAAGAAAACAATCCATTTTAAATAGCATCAAAAAGAATAAAATACTTAGGAATAAATTTAACCAGGTACTTAAAAAATCTGTATATTCTAAACTGTAAGACATTTGATGAAAGAAGTTGAAGGAGACATGAATAAATGAAAAGATATTCTGTGTCAATGTATTGGAAGATTTAATATTGTTAAAATGTCCATGCTAGCCAAAGTGATATATAGATTCAATGCAATCCCTATCAAAATTCCAATGATATTTTTCACAGAAATAGAACAACCCATCCTAAAATTAGTCTAGAACCAAAGAAGACCTCAAATGGCCAAAGCAATCTTGAGAAAGAAAAATAAGCTAAATAGATTAAATTTCCTGATTTCAAATTATATAACAAAGCTATAGTGATCAAAATAATGGAAACAATCAACAAAATGAAAAGGTAACATATGGAATAGGATAAAATATTTATGAACTACATATCTCATAAGGGGTTGATATCCAAAATATATAAGGAACTCATATAACTCAATAGCAAAAAATAAAATAAAATCTGATTAAAAATTGGACAAAGGGCTTAAATAGACATTTCTCCAAAGAAGACATACAAATGGCCAATAGGTACATGAAAAAGTACTCAACTGACTAATCATCAGGGAAATGGAAATTAAATGACAATGAGATGTTATCTCATAGCTGTTAGGATGGTTATTATCAAAAGACAAGAGATAAAAAGTGTTGGAAAGGATACAGAGAGAAAGGAAACCATGCATACTGTTGGTGGGATTGCAAATTGTTACAGCTGCTGTGGATAACTAACTGGCAGTCTACATGCTTTCCAAGAAGTTATCAAGAGCCTGCATTCTCTCTTGTGTCGAAGGAAGTTTTTGTGTTCCTGGGACAAAAGAGAAGTTACCTGCAGAGAACTTACCCTTCCAATTTTGATCATCCTAAATGCTGAGTTCTTCAGCCTGGGGAAGTATTTTGTTAGTGGAAGTGGGGAGTGAGGTGAGTGACTTGTTTAAAGGGAGTAAAAGGGAGATGTAAAAGCAGCAAGACAGAGATAAATACTCCTATGCTAGGAAAGAGATACAATTCTATGTTCCCTCAGGCTAGTTGAGCCCTAAAGTTGTTGCAGAACCTCAAAGGCGAATGGTGTCCCAGGGTACTTTGGGAGGCTGGACTCTATGCATAAGGATGTCCAGCCTCAGTAAGGTTTTCTATGCTCAGCCTGGCACAGAGAATTTGTGTACTTGGAGCAGGGAGATGTGCCAGCAATGATGGACTTAAGATTGAAATGCTTTCTCCCATTTTATAAATACCACGGAAACCTTTTGTATTTTTTTGAGACCTTAGAGAAGAGAAGGGATCTTTCCAACACTGAGGATGAATTTCTCATCAACCCAGAGGAATTTTATTTAAAGAGAATGTGCCAATTATTGTGCAGCTGTATGTGTGAGGTAAGGTCAATACACTCTTCAGAATGAAGAGAGTTTCTGGCGTGCATGGGGCCAGCAGACATCTCCAAGGCAAGGGATTGTTTGTCTTAAGAAACTCAAAACACAGCAGAACTGTTGATGGATCCAGTTACAAGGCCCAAACTAGGCTAATTAAAAAGTAAGAGGGGTTGAAATCTCCTTTTATCACCTCAATCAGAAGACTCCTCCTGCATTCCATAGTACTTGGAGGGGCTGAAGGCTGGTTATATAGCTGAGGAGGATCAAGTGCTCTCCATTTTCATGGAGCAAAACCCCACGGGAAAAGACTGGAGCAACTTCTGCAATGGACGTCAAGCATATGGGAAGATTTGCTTTTTGGGCAGCACCCCAAAGGGTAAATGAGGGAGCCTAGGAATGTTCCTGCCTCTGGGCTCTTATCTACCCACTCCAGTCCATCCACTAGAGTAGCATCATTTTGAAGATACAAATTAGACCATTTTATGCCTTGACTCAAAACCTGCCATGGCTCCCAATTGCCTGTAAGGTAAAGACCAAGTTTCATAATATGGAACACAAAATTCATCATCTGACCTCTGTCACTTCGCCAAAGTATTCCCCAAATACAGTTTGGTAGTTCCAGCTTCTATGACTTTGTATATTCTTTTTATCTCCTCTATATGTTAGAGTTCTTTGATAATAAGCAGCAGCACATTCTCAACACAGCAGCCAGAGTGAACCTTTTAACATATATATCATATCAAGTCATTCTTCTGATGGAAACCCTCCAGTGGATCTCCATTTTATTCAGAGGAAAAGTCAAATGACTTATAATGTCTTTTAAGGGCCTACATGATCTTGTTACTCTCCTATTCTCTCCCACTTACTCACTTTGCTCCAGCCACACTGGTCTCCGTGCTATTTCTCAAACATATCAGGCATGCTGTTGCCTTAAGCCTTTTGGATGAACTATTCCCTCTGGCTGGAAGGTTCTTCCTCCAGAAAAGTACATATCTACCTCCCTCCCTTCCTTTTAAGTCTTTGCTCAAATGTCTTTAATTAATGAGGCCTAACCTAAACATTTTATTTAAATTTCAACCTGCTCTTCACTCAGAACTCCTGCTACCCCTTACCCTGCTCTGTTTTTCATTGCACATATCACCTTCTAGCTGACTGATTGAATTTTTTTATTGTTTTTATCTTCTTCATACACTAGAATCTAAGCTCCATAAGGCAGGGATATTTTTCTGTTTTGTTCATTGATATATCTTGAGCTCTTGGAATAGTGACTGGCACATACCAGATACTTAATAAAAGTTGAATGAAATATTGAAATAAATTCTATCTAACCTGAGTGAAAAGAAATTTACTTGAATGATATGAGATAGCACACAAAAGCAAAGGAACAACTGAAGGATGTTAACCTGTCATGAATCAGTGCCTACTCTTTTATAACATCGCTTCAAATGTTCATTATTCAAAATTCAAAGAACATGCATGAAAATGGCCTAACTTGGGTCATTTGTCTACTTTTTAACTAGCAGGGGAAAGGGCACATTTATTGGAAGTTTCATCAAATTGTATCAAATGAGAGCTGAGTATCTCCTTTAAAAGTAAAATTTAGGTGTTCTTAGTAGAAGACAGGGGAATGTTTTCCAGGAAGCAAATACAACAAATGTCCAATCCTCTCTGCTTGAAATGGCCTTCTCCACCTTTTCCACATGACGAATTTCTATTCATCTTTTACATCCTCTGCTCCCTCCTCCAACTCCTCCAACTTTCAGTAAGTGATTTAGCCCCATACCTCATTTGGAAAATAGAAATTATCATATGGGTATTCCTTTATCTTCTAAATATGAATTATGCAAATCTATCTTCATCTTGCAATCATCTTTTCCTCCCTCCCTTTTCTCTTATATCCCAAAGGATGAAGTATCCATTATCATAAAATTCAATCACTTCACAATTCTTGTTGGATCCAATATCCTCCTACCTCATTAAAGACTCCAAATCTTTGGTTATTCTCTCATTTGCCTGCATCATCAACCTCTCCCTTTCTCCTTGATCATCAATCATTCCTATAAGCACAATATTATTTCCTGTCTCCATCTTAAAAACAAAACCGATCCTCCTTGATCTTATATTTCTCTAGCTACCTACCCCATTTCTCTGCTCCACACCACAGCCAAACTTCTTGAAAGTGTTGTTTACCCCTGCTTCAATTATATTTCTACCCCATCATTCACTAAAATTACTCTTGTCAAGGTCACTAGTGATTTTCAAGTTGTTAAATTCAATGGACGCTTTGCCAACCTCATCTGACTTGACCTCTCAGCAGCATTTGACACATCTAACTACCCCCTTACTTCTTGGAAACATTCTCTTCTCTTGGCTTTTGCAATACTCTTCTTCTGGCTTCACTCCCATCACCCTGATCACTCCTTCTCAGCATCTTTTTCTGACTCCTCCATCTCTCCCACGAGTGGCCTGGGTTCCTGATAGGGCTCATTCTTTTTTCTTTTTATATGTTCTCTGTAGGTGTTATCATTCATTCCAATGACTTTAAATACCATCTGTAGGTGGACAACTCCTATATTGAAATCTCTAACCCAAACTGCTTTTCAGAGATTACATATCCAATTGCCTATTTGACACCTCCACTTGAATGTCTTGCAAATGTCTTGATCTTATAATAACATATTACAAACTTAACTCTTGATTACCATTAGGAATACTCCCTCAAAACTCTGATTAATTTCTGAATCTCAGTAAATGGTACCATTATCCATCAGTTGCTCAAGGCAGAAATTTGGGAATCCTCCTTGATTTCTCCCCCACTGTGTCTTCATTTCCATTGGTTATTTCTTTTTATTCTACTTACAAAATGTACCCCATAGCCGTGCTCTTATCTTCATCTTCACTGCCACCACCTTATTCTAAACCATTATCATCTCTTGTTTGAACTAGTCGCTCCTGCTTCCTCTACATAATTGCCACACCATAGATAGAAAAAATTTTTACAAATATAAATCAGATATTACTCCTCCACTTTAAACCCTACAATGACTTCCCTTTGCATTTGAACAAAACCCAAACTCTATACCTTGGCCTACAAGGTTCTTCACGATTTAAATAATACTTACCCTTCTAAATTAATTTTGTACCAATCTCCCCCTAATTAATTCTGTTCTACCTCCACTGGTCTATAGCTCTTGGAACTTTTTCCAGGTTTAGGAAATTTGAACTTGCTATTACCCTTTCTTGGAATGCTCTCTCCCATAATCTTTGTTTCTATTTGTCCTCCAGGTCTCAACTTAAAAGTTAAATTTTCTCTGAAACTTCTCTTGAGCACATCACCTACAAAAAATTTTAACAAATATCCTCTCTCCTACCACACCATTATTTTCTACATCAGTACTTATTTGTGGGATTTGATGTTGGGTTTTTATTTATTTATTTTTTTGCTCTTGTTGTCATTGTTTTGTTTTGTTTTTTATTTCAGAATATTCTGGGGTACAAATGTCTTGGTTACATGGATTAGTTTTGTATTGCTTGAATCAAAGTTATAAGTGTGCCTATCACCCAGATAGTGTACATTGTACTTGTTAGGTATACGTTCACCCAACCTCTCTTTGCCCCTCCCACTTGCATGATTTCCATTGAGTTTTACTTCCATCTATGCACATGAGTGATGATTGGTTAGTTCTAATTTAATAGTGAGTACATGTGGTGTTAATTTTTCCATTTTTTTGATACTTCACCTAGGAGGATAGTCTTCAGTTCTATCCAGATTGTTGCAAAAGATATTGATTCATTTTTCATGGCTAAGTAGTACTCCCTGGTATACATACACCACATTTCATTAATCCAGTCATGAATTGATGGACACATGGGTTGATTCCACATCTTTGTGATTGTGAATTGTGCTGCAATAAATATTCTAGTGCAACTGTCTTTTTGATAAAATGACATTTTTTCCTTTGGGTAAATACCCAGTAGTGGGATTGCTGAATCGAGTGGTAGGTCTACTTTTAGTTCTTTGAGGAATCTCCATACTGTTTTCCATAGAGGTTACACTAGCTTGCAGTCCCACCAACAGTATATAAGTGTTCTTTTCTCTCTGCATCCACACGAGCATCTATTGTTTTGGGACTTTTTGATAAAAGAGCCTCCTGGAATTTAAAATAAATTCAGCGAAATCTCAAGCTACAAAATCAATGTACATGAATCAGTAGCATTCCCATACACCAACAGCAGTCAAGCTGAAAATCAAATCAAAGACTTAATACCTTTCAAAATAGCTACAAAGAAAATAAAACACCTAGGAATTTATTTAACCAAGGAGATGAAAGAGCTCTACAAAGAGAGGTACAAATCACTAAGGAAAGAAATTGCAGATGATGTAAACAAATGGAAAAATGTATCATGCTCATGGATCGGCGGAATCAACATTGTTAATATTTCCATACTACCCAAAGTGATTTACAGATTCAATGCAATCCCCATCAAAATACCAATGTGATTTTTTGCAGATCTAAAAAAAAAATAATTCTACCCATCGTTTGAAACCAGAAAACAGCCCAAATAGCCAAAGCAACCTTAAGCAAAAGAAACAAATCTGGAGGCATCACTATACTAACTTTAAGTTTTACTACAAAGCTATAGTAACCAAAACAGCATGGTATTGGCACAAGAACAGAGACATAGACCAATGGAATGTGACTGAGAACTCAGATATAAAACCATCCACATATTGCCATCTGATCTTTGAAAAAGTAGACAGCAATATACACTAGGGAATAGAATCCCTATTCAATAAATGGTGCTGAGAAAATTGGAGAGCCATATGTAGAAGATTGAAACAGGATCTGTACCTCACCACTCACAAAAATTAATTCAAGATGGATAACAGACTTAAATCTAAGACATGAAACCATAAGAATTCCAGAAGAAAATCTATGAAAAACTCTTTTAGATAGCGGCCTAGGCAAAGAATTTATGAAAAAGACCACAAGGGCAATAACAGCAAAAACAAAAATAAAAAAATGGGACTTCATCAATTAAAAAGCTTCTGTGCAGCCAAGGAAACAATCAACAGAGTGAACAGACAACCTACAGAATGGGAGAAAATATTCACATGCTATACATCTGATAAATGGCTAACAACTAGAATCTACAAAGAACTCAAGCAAATCAGTAAGAAAAAAATCAAACAACTGCATTAAAAAGTGGGCAAAAGACACAAACAGAAGTTTTTCAAAAGAAGATCGACTAATGGCCAGTAAACATTGGAACAAATGCTCAACATCACTGATTATCAGAGAAATGCAAGTGAAAACCACAATGAGATATCACCTAATGCCAATGAGAATGGCTTTTATCAAAAAGTACTTGTTTATTTGTATAGCACCTCAAATTTTATGTATATGTTTTATTTATTCATTTATTTACTTGTATGTTTTCTATCTCCTCTACTAGATTATAAACTCAACAAGGGCAGAAATATTTTGCCACTCACAAATATACACCCAACTTCTGGCATACTTCTGCCACACTGTAGGCATACAGCAAATGCTTCTGGAGGTATTGAATGAATAAATCAGTTCAAATGTCACCATGGTTCATCTATGCAGGTGAGAAATAGAAATCTCTAAGGGTATTTCCTACTCTGACATGCTATAAACTTGTAATTTTGTTATTGTATTCTATTATATTTTCCAGCCTCTTTGGTGTGAATCTAGGTAATTATGTTTATTCAAAAAGGAATTGATTCAGGAACTGTGATTACAGACATATCACCACTGGGTATGAAGCCAGAGCTTCCCTGCAAGCTGGAAGCTTGCTCCCAAGCTGAAGAACTAATATTTCTGACCATTTCTTATAAAAATGAGGAAAAAATGGAAAAAAAGATCATTACCTACTATTTTTTTCCAGCCATGCACTGGTCATATTCACATTATTTCATTCAGTCTCCCCAAATATTTTTGATTCTCCACTAGAAGGGAGATTTATCTCTAACTTCCCTTAATTGGTTAATTATCTTTTTGATAGAGCCTCATTCAGAAATGCATAGATCCAGTTTCTCAGGGAAAATATATGGGGAAGAAAATTCATTGTATGTTAGTTCTACATGGAGACAGATGGAAGGATGCTGACTTATTCCAGCAGTCAGTGACTATACCTGATCAAAGTGAAGCTGTGGCAGCACATTTGAGCTTGTGAAGTGCTTTCATCTGTGGTTCTCACCACAGTCCAGTGAGATAGGCAGGTTTGGCCTTATCATCCCAATGTTTTCAGTTGAAGAGACCGAAATCATAAGGGACTCCAACAAAAAGCAACAATAATAATGACTACCATCTAATGGTATTCTGCTAGATACTTTGTATACATTACCTCATTTGAACTTCACAACAATCCTAGAAGGTGGATACTATTAGAATCTCCGTTTTACATATAAGAAAATTGATCAAATTAAAAAGTTTCTGCACAGCTAAGGAAACTACCATTGGAGCAAATAGACAACCCACAGAGTGGGAGAAAATATTTGCCCTCTACACTTCTGATAAAGGCCTAATAACAAGAATCTATCTAGAACTTAAAAGAATTAACAAGAAAAAATCAAACAACCCCATTAAAAAATGGGCAATGGAAATGAACAGAAACTTCTCCAAAGAAGACAGAATAATGGCCTGCAAACATATAAAAAAATGCTCAACATCTCTAATCATCAGAGAAATGCAAATCAAAACCACAATGAGATACCACCTAACCCCAGCGAGAATGGCCTGTATGAAGAAATCCCAAAACAACAAATGCTGGCGAGGATGTAGAGAGATAGGAACACTCTTACACTGCTGGTGGGACTGCAAATTAGTGCAACCTTTGTGGAAAAGAATTTGGAGATACCTCAAACAGCTAGAAATAGAATTACTATTCGACCTGGCAGTAGCATTGTTGGGCATCTACCCAAAAGAGTATAAGACATTCTATTATAAAGGCATATGCACCCGAATGTTTATGGCAGCACAATTCACTATTGCACGGTCATGGAAACAACCCAAGTACCCGTCAATTCATGAATGGATAATTAAAATTTGGTATGTGCTCACAATGGAATATTACTCAATTCTAAGAAACGACAGTGAGCTAGCACTGTTTATGCTATCCTGGATAAAGCTTAAGCCTGTTATCCAAAGTGAAGCGACACAAGAAGGGAAAATGGGCTACACATCTACTCGCCATCAAATTGGTACTGACTGATTTAAACTATGTTACTCAAATTGTTGTAGGGTTTACCAAGGATTAGGGGGGTGAGACCCACATCTTAGGGATGTGACGTACATTGTCAGGGGGAAGGGATTACCTGTAACCCTCCTTAGGGAGAGGCAAAGATATACAATGTAACCAAAATGTCATCAAAAAAAAAAATACTTTCATGGGGTGGTGGACTGGTGGGAGGAGTGAGGAGGGGAAAGGTGTATATTTACATAATGGGTGAAGTACGCACCACCTGAGGGTTGGACACGCTTGAAGCTCTGGCACCGTAGGGTGGGGGAGGGGTGGCAGGGGCAATATATGTATCCCTAACAATACTTGTACCCCCATAATAAGAGGAAATAAAAAAAAGAAAATTGACGCTCTGAGAAATGGAGTAACTTTCCTAGGGTCACACAGCTACTAAGCTGCTGAGCCAGGACATCATGGTGTACCTAGTTCT
This sequence comes from Cheirogaleus medius, assembly GCA_008086735.1. Lineage (NCBI taxonomy): Eukaryota > Metazoa > Chordata > Mammalia > Primates > Cheirogaleidae > Cheirogaleus > Cheirogaleus medius. Next base: position 2,687,671 of record VBSM01000937.1, on the reverse strand, counting down.
AAATCCCATGCTCTTAAAGTCATTCTGCAGTAAGAGAGGTTAAGATTGGAATTCAGATATCCATCTTACTAAATCCAGTGCTCAGTCTTTCCGTTAAAACTAGATGGCTACTCTGTCTCCACCCTGGGAGGAGGAGCAGGACCAAGTCCTGCCATCAGTTGCTCTCTCAGTCAGTAGTCATATGTTGCTCTCCACTCACAACTAGGAAGGACTGAACTCCCCTTTACATTGTTACCAATTATTTATTTTGTTGCTGGGAGTGTAAAATGTTTCTCAATTATGAGCCTTTTGTCTGTGCCAGATAGAGATGTGGGGGAGCTGGTAACCATAAGGGAGAAGTAAGACTATTCTGCACCATTCACTAGAATATGCAGGTAGTGGCCCTTAGACAGGAGAGGCAAGAATTTTTCAACTCCAGGGCAGATACAGAGAGTATGAGGAAGAGGCTGTGCTTTAAAAACAGGTCATCTGGGACTTGGCTATTTAGGGACCCCAAAGGGATGGCACTAGCTGGGAAAAAAATAAATAACTAAAATTAGGTCATCCTACCAAGAAAAAGGGGGGGGAAAAAGGTCAATTCACCCACAAGGCAGTCAATAAAATGAGCCTGGGACATTACTGCAATCCCATTCGGGCAATTATTTTGTCCTCTTACTTCACTCCTGCCATCTTTCTTTCTGGCTCCCTTGCAGGATCTTTCTGGTTTCTGATCATTTGCCTTTTCCTTTTATCCCTGGACCATGCTCGTTCATTGGATTTGATTACAGAATGTCTTCCCAGATAAATGTTTGAAGTGATGGATGTCTCAATTATCCTGATTTGATCATTACATGTTGTATGCATGTATCAAAATATCACATGTACCCCATAAATATATATAATTATCATATATCAATAAAAAATAAAGATTATATCTTCCCAGATTTGACTGCTGGCCTTTCCCAGATGCACCTTAGGCTGGCCTTTCTGTGTCCTTTCTCCATCTGAAAGCTTCAGAACCATGCTGGGGATATTTGGATCTTTCCATGCAAGGTGTCCTGGTTACAAGGTTAGAAAGAGCAGATCCATCAGCAACAATCAACAGGTGAAGGAGTCCAGTTTCACAGAGGGACAGAAGAGCCTTAATACAAGGAAGTGAATGTACATCAGGCAAATGGAGATTCCCTGAAAGATCTGGCCCCAGGTATAAAATCAGATTTTGGGGAATTAGAGATGTTCAGGCTTCTCCAAGGAAGGTAACAGGAGATGGATTCCCAATCAATGAAGCATTTTTTCCCAGGGGTTGGGGTGGTCTTGGTAGCACAAGCCTCAGACAAAGGAGATAGCCTGGAAATTGGGGCTGTTAATCAAAAGATTTAGCACAACGGCCTGCCTGAGTCCATCTTGGGCTAAATTCTGGATATCTTGGGCACCAATATAATCTGATATTTCAATTTCGAGGCAAAAAATGAGAATTGGAGCCATGTGCCTTATAAGCTGTGAATCAGCCAGGCCATACAGCAGCTAGGTTTGAATTAAGAACTAAGTTATTTATAGACACTATGGCCTCTCTGCTTTTGTAATTGATTCCTATTCCTTTTATTTCCTCATAAATGTCCCTTCTGAGAAGGATTTGGACCAATTTCAACTGACCTAAGAGAGGAGCGAGGTGAGATGTGGCCAAAGCTTTCTAAGTTCAGCATCCTGGAAAAAGATAGTGAATTTGGGCATGGAAGGAGATGCAAATCCAGGAAAGGTAAAGCTGTGAATATCAATCCCATCCTGTCCACAGTTTATTCTCTCACCAGTCCTTGGTAGTTGGCTATATTGCTCTTTCCCTGGACCCCATGATCCACATGCAGCTTGTGTGTCCTACCTGGAGGTAGGGCCGTCGGAACCACTATGAAGAAAAGATGACCTTGATGCTGGTCTCTCAAAATATGGGTTCTCAAATATAAGAATTGAGATGGTCCATACAGGTTGACTACCTCAGTGGTTCTCAGCCCTGACTTAACATCAGAATCTCCTAGGGTAGTGGTGGAGGGATGTAGAGGTAGTGAGCCTTAGCAAAAATACCAGTACCTTGGCCCTAACTCTAGAGATTCATATTTAATTGCTCACAGGTAGGGCCCAGGCATCAGTACTTTTTAAAGCTGTCTAAGTAATTCCAATATGCAGCCAGGATTGAGAAGCACTGACATAGTCCAAATTTCTCATTGTAACCTCAGTTTCCCCATCAATATGAGAGAGAATCAAACAGAGAATAAAAAATGGCCAAGGTGTCATAGCAGGTGATTTAAAAAGCTAGAATATGGGTCTCCTGAGTCCTAATCACATACTCTGGTGCTCCGCATTGCTTCTCAATGTAGAAGGCTAGTACAGTTGAGTTCCCTCTAAACATCACACATATCTGGTTCTATATAGCATAGAGCCTACCACTGCCATTCCACTCAACCTTCTTCACACAAATCCTACATAACCCTAGACTAGGAGAATTGTTGGAAAAGTGTGGAGGGGTTACTTCTTATGTGAAGTGAAATGCCTTTATGTCACACTATTTACAACCCCAAGGAATTCTTAACATCAGCACATGGAAAACTTATTTTAATGCAATGATTCTGGACAATTCTATTACTTTTTATGAGTATTTTCCTAAGTACTTAAATATGGCAGCAGAGTAGACCTATTAGTAACTCTGATTTAATTAATAATCCCACATTTTTATATAATTAGGTGGTTTCTTTTTTTTTTAAGCCAGTAAATCTTCACTTTTATTCTACCAAATATTCTACTAAAATCCTTAGCTTAGCATCTACTTTGGCCATTCTGGTCTTTTTTATTTGTTTGATGGTTTGTTTCATGTGAGATGGGTAAGGTGCCAGACATAGTAACAAGGTTTGAGGGAGGCACCTCTCACATATGTGCATGAACACCCAATCATCATGCTTTGAGCTACATACAAAAGGATCCTTTCTGTTCTTACCTGAACTTTTCCCAAGGGTCTCAAGAGGGATAGAGAATGCATGATGAGGATGTTGGCACCCAGAGCTAAGAGGTAGAGCAGAGCCAGTGGCGGGGAGAGCCAGTGCTGCTACTCATGAATGCCTGGGAGCCCCATCAGGATGAACTCAGACACTTGAAACCCTGAGCTATTAATTATTCTCAGGGCAATATCCAAATCATGGGATGTCTTGTTTCCAGCATCTGCCTGTGGATTAAGGGGAAACAGAATAAGACTGTGGTTAGCTCAGCTGAGGGTCAAAAGTTCTGTAGGGGAATAAGGCTCATCCACAATATTTCTGTCCTAATTAGGTGGTTTCTAATTGTTTGGCTACTACAAGCAGTACTTCAGTGAACATCCTGTAATTAAATTTTTGTCAAGATCTATGGTAACTCCTTCTGGAAGTAGAAAAACAAACTATAAGAAAACAAATGAGAAGAATATTTTTAAGTTCCAAATGTCCTTCAGAATGATTGTACTGATTTATACTGTCGTGGAAAGTATGTAGAAATGACCAATTCTCCACATTCTGTCCAAAAATATGCTATCAATCTCCTTCATTCATTACTAATCTGACAAGGAAAAAATGGTAACTCATTTTAAATTGAGTTTAATTTTATTTTATCAAAATCAGTTTACATGTATCCAATGGCCATTTATATTCTTATGGTGTTCATGTTCTTTGCTTGCTGTGATAGACAAAATTCTAAAATGACCTCCAAGATTCCAAACCCCTGGTATACATGCCATCCCCTAGAATGTGGGCAGTACCTGTGATTACATTGGGATAGTCACTCTATTGATTAGATTATGTTATAAGGTAAAGGTGATTAGATAGTTAATCCCATGATTGATAAGACTTTAACATAACATACAGGAAAGGGATTACCCTGCTGGCTTTGAAGAAGTAAACTGCCATGTTAGGAGAGGGCCACATAGCTAGGACCTGACAGGTCCTCTAGGATCAAAGGGTGACCCCTCCTTCTGTAGTTGATAGATAGCAAGAAAGTGGAAAGTTTATCCTATGACCACAAGGAAAGGAATTCTGTCAATAATCTGCATGAGCTTGGAAAAAGACTCTGAGCTCCAGTGAAAGTGATGTTCTGGGACTTCAAAAACTAAGTAAGAAGAAGCTTTGTAGCTTTTACCTGGTTTTCCTGCAATGCTCTTTCTGAGGACTCTTCATCAAAACCCAGTCTCGGCCGGGCGCGGTGGCTCACGCCTGTAATCCTAGCACTCTGGGAGGCCGAGGCGGGTGGATAGCTCAAGGTCAGGAGTTCGAAACCAGCCTGACCAAGAGCGAGACCCCGTCTCTAAAAAAAAAAAAAAAAAAAAAAAAAAAAAAAAAAAAAAAAAAAAACCAGTCTCTAGGCTGTGGGAAGCCCAAGCCACATATATAGACTACATGTAGGCACTACTGCTGACAGCTTCAGCAGTTTCAGCATCAACTTCCAGTCCTAAGAGTAAGCCATCTTTCACATTCAAGGCTCAATGAACTCCCAGATGACTGATATCACAGGCAACAAGACATGTAGGAGGAAAACTACTCAGCTGAGCCTATAGAATCACAAGACATGATAAAAATGGTTCTTGCAGCCAACAACAGTCAAACTGAGAACCAAATCAAAGAATTAATACTTTTCTCAATAGCAACAAAGAAATAAAATACTTAGGAATATATTTAACTAAGGAGGTGAAAGACCTCTACAGGGAGAACTACCGAACACTGAGTAAGGAAATAGCAGAAGATGTAAACAGATGGAAAATCATACCATGCTCATGGATTGGTAGAATCAATATTGTTAAAATGTCCATTCTACCTAAAGTGATCTACAGAATTCATGCAATCCCTATCAAAATTCCATCATCATTCTTTACAGATTTAGAAAAAATAATTCTATCCTTCATATGGAACCAGAGAAGACCTCGTATATCCAAAGCAATCTTAAGCAAAAAGAAAAAATTGGAAGGCATCAGTCTGTCAGACTTCAATCTTTACAATAAGGCTATAGTAACCAAAAGAGTATGGTACTGGCACAGAACAGAGACATAGACCAATGGAACAGAACTGAGAACCCATATATAACACCATCCTCAAATAGCCATCTAATCTTTGACAAAGCAGACAAAAACATACACTGGGGTAAAGAATCCTTATTCATTAAATGGTGCTGGGAAAATAGGGATAGCCACATGTAGAAGACTGAAACAGGATCCACACCTTTCTCCTCACAAAAATCAACTCATAGTGGATAACAGACTTAAACCTAAGGCATGAAACTATAAGAATTCTAGAAGAAGATGTTGGAAAAACTCCTATAGACATTGGGCTAGGCAAAGAATTTATGAAGAAGACCCCAAAGGAAATCACAGCAACAATAAATAAAACCTGATCAAATTGAAAAGCTTCTGCAAAGCCAAGGAAACTATCATGAGAGCAAGCAGACAACCTATGGAATGTGAGAAAATATATGCATGTTACACATGCAATAAATGGCTGATAACTAGAATCTATATGGAATTCAGGAAAATCAACAAGAAAAAATCAAATAATCCTATCAAAAAGTGGGCAAAGGACATGAACAGAAACTTTTCAAAAGAAGATAGATTAATGGCTAACAAAAACATGAAAAAATGCTCAACATCTCTAATCATCAGGGAAATGCAAATCAAAACCACAATGAGATATCACTTATCCCCAGTGAGAATGGCCTTTATCAAAAAGTCCCAAAGCAATAAATGTTGGCATGGATGTGGAGAGATAGGAACACCCATACACTGCTGGTGGGATGGCACACTACTACAAACTCTGTGGAAAGCAATATGGAGATGCCGCAAAGAGATACAAGTAGAACTACCATTTGATCCAGCAATCCCATTACCAGACATCTACCCAAAGGACAAAAAGACATTCTATAAAAAAGACATCTGCACTAGAATGTTTATAGCAGTACAATTCACAATTGCAAAGATGTGGAAACAACCCAAGTGCCCATCAAAACATGAGTGGATTAATAAAATGTGGTATATGTATACCATGGAGTTCTACTCAGCCACAAAAAGCAATGGTGATCTAGCACCTCTTGTATTATCCTGGGTAGAGCTGGAACCCATTCTACTAAGTGAAGTATCCTAAGAATAGAAAAACAAGCAACACACGTACTCACCATCAAATTGGTATTAACCAATCAACACTTAAGTGCATATATAGTAATAATATTCATTGGGTGTTGGGCAGATGGAAGGGGAGAATAGGGGATGGGTATATACATATGTAATGGGTGCAGTGCACACCGTCTTGGGGATGGACAAGCTTGATGCTCCGACTTTGTGCAGCAAAGGCAATATACATAACCTAAACATTTGTACCTGAGTAATATGCTGAAATAAAATGAAGAACATTGGAGGGCATCATTTTACCAGATTTCAAGCTATAGTACAAGGCTATAGTAACCAAAACAGCATGTGACTGGCACAAGAACAGAGACATAAACCAATGGAACAGGGCTGAGAACACAGATATAAAACCATCCTCATATAGCCACCTGATCTTTGAAAAAGCAGTGAAAAACATACGTTGGGGAAAAGAATCTCTATTCAATAAATGATGCTGGGATAATTGGATAGCCACATGTAGAAGATTGAAACTGGATCCCCATCTCTCACCTCTCACAAAATTAAAAAGCTTCTCCACAGCCAAGGAAACTATCACTAGAGCAAACAGACAACCTACAGAATGGGAGAAAATATTTGCACAATACACATCCAATAAAGGGCTGATAACTAGAATCTGTATAGAACTCAGGAAAATTAAAAAGGAAAAAAAATCAAACAACCCCATTAAAAACTGGCCAAAGGACATGAACAGAAACTTTTCAAAATAAGACAAATGGCAGAAAAACACATGAAAAATTGCTCATCATCTCTAATGATTGGGGAAATGAAATGAGAACCACAATGAGATATCACTTAACTCCAGTGCAAATGGCTTTTATCAAAAAGTCCCAAAACATCAAATGTTGGCATGGATGTTGAGAGATAGGAACATTCATACACTGCTGTTTGGACAGCCAATTAGTCCATCCTGGAGATACCTCAAAGAGCTAAAAGTAAAACTATCATTTGATCCAGCACTCCCACTACTAGGTATTTACCCAAAAGAAAAAAAAGACATTCTATAATAAAGACATCTGCATTTGAATATTTATAGCAGCACAATTCACAATTGTAAAGATGTGGAAACAATCCAAATGCCCACCAATACATAAGTGGATTAATAAAATGTGGTGTATGTATACTATGGAGTACTACTCAGCCATAAACAACAATGGTGAACTAATACCTCTTGTATTATCCTGGATGGAGATGGAGCCCATTCTTCTAAGAGAAGTATCACAAGAGTGAACAAACAAACACCACATACACTCACCTTTAAATTGGCACTTATTAATCAACATTTACGTGCATATATGGAAGTAACATTTACTGGGTGTCCAGCAGGTGGGAGGGGGAGGAGAAGATGGGTAAATTCACACCTAATGGGTGTAGTGCACACTTTCTGCAGGATAGCACGCTTGTAGCTCTGCCTTGGGTGGTGCAAAGGCAATATATGTAACCAAAGTGTTTGTAGCCCAGCAATATTCTGAAATAAAAAAAATGGAAGGAATCAGTGTCATTCCAAGTAATACTAATAAAAGAGCAGGTGGTATTTTTTTAAAAAATAGTTCTTGTCTTAAGCCACTAAATTTTTGTGATTACACAAAACAGTTAATAGAAACAGAAATTGATACTCTAAGTGGCTTTTAAATCAATGCAGGCATATACCCATTGGATTTGTTATGCAGCAATACATAAGTAGAACATATATTAATACATACAATCCTTTAATAACCCTGTGGGGTAGGTATATTTTTTTTATTTTTTTCTTTATTTCAATAGATGTAGGGGGTACAAGTGGGTTTTTGATACATGAATGAAATGTATGGTGGCAAAGTCAGGGCTTTTAGTGTACCCTTCACCTGAATAATATATATTTTACCCAATAGGTCATTTTTGATCCCTCACCCACCTCCCACCCTTCTCCTTTCTGAGTCTCCAAAGTTCATTATACCACTCCGCATGAGCATGTATACCCATTACTAAACTCCCACTTATAAGTGAGTACATGTAGTATTTGTTTTTCTATTCCTGAGATATTTCATTTAGGATAATGGTCTCCAGTTCCATCCCAGTTGCTGCACATGACATTGTTTCATTCTTTTTATGGCCGAGTAATATTTGATGTTGTATATATACCACATTATCTTTATCCATTCATCAGTTGATTGGCACTTAGGTTGATTCCATATCTTTGCAGTTGTGAATTGTGCTATGACAAACATACAAGTGTCTTTTTGATATAATGACTTCTTTTCCTTTGGGAAAAGGATAACCAGTAGTGGGATTTCTGGATCGAATGGTAGGTCAACTTTTAGTTCTTTGAGGAATCTCCATACTGTTTTCCATAGAGGTTGTACTAATTTTTAGCCCCACCAACATTGTATAAGTGTTCCCTTTTCAGCATATCCATGCCTATATCTATTTTTATGACTTTTTAATATTGGTCATTCTGACAGGGCTAAGGTGGTATCTCATTGTGCTTTTAATTTGCATTTCCCTGATGATTAGTGGTGTTGAGCATTTTTTCACATTTGTGGGCCATTTATATATTTTCTTTTGAAAAGTGTTTGTTCATGTCTTTTGCCCACTTTTTAATAGGCTTATTTATTTTCTTGCTGATTCATTCGAGTTCCTTGTAAATTCTGGATATTAGTGCTTTGTCAGATGTGTAGCTTGCAAATATTTTCTCCCATTCTGTGGGCTATTTACTCTGTTGACTATTTCATTTGCTGTGCATGAACATTTTAGTTTAATAAATCTCATTTATTTATATGTTTTTGTTGTATTTGCTTTTGAGCTATAAGTCATAAATTCTTTGCCTAAGTCAACATCCAGAAGAGTTTTTCTTAAGTTTTCTTCTAGAATTTTTATGTCTTACACTTAAGTCTTTAATCCCTCTTGAGTCAATTTTTGTGTATTGTGAGAGATATGGATTCAGTTTCATTCTTCTTCATGTGGCTCTCCAATTTTCCCAGCACCATTTATTGAGCAGGATATCCTTTCCTCAGTGTATGTTTTTATCTGCTTTGCTGAAGATCAGTTAGTTGTGTGTGCGTGGTTTTATTTTATATTATTTCCTTATTTTGTTCCACTAATCTATGTGTTTACTTTTATATCCAGTAGTAGAATTGCTGGATCCATTGGTAGGTCTGCTTTTAGTTCTTTGAGGAATCTCTATACTGTTTTCCATAGAGGTAGTGCTGATTTATACTACTACATTGCTGTTTTGGTTATTATAGTCTTGTAGTATTATTTGAAGTCCAGGAATGTGAAGCTTCCAGATTTGTTCTTTTTGCTTAGGATTGCTCTGGCTATTCAAGCTCCTTTTTGATTCCATACGAAATTTAGGATTATTTTTTCTAATTCTGTGAAAAATGACATTGGTATTTTGTGGAAATTGCATTGAATCTGTAAATAACCTTTGGGCAGTATGGACATTTTAGCAATATTGATTCTTCCAACCCATGAGCATGGGATATTTTTCCATTTGTTTGTGTCATCTATGATATCTTTCATCAGTGTTTTGTAGTTCTCCTTGCAGAGTTCATTTACCTGCTTTGTTAATTGTATTCCAGGTACTTTTTTTTGCAGCTATTATTAATGCTATTGAGTTCTTGAGTTGATTCTCACCTTGGCTGTTAATCATGTATAAAAATACTACCAATTTGTGTACATTAATTTGTAAACTGACATTTTACTGAATTTATCAATTCTAGGAGTCTTTTGGAGGAGTCTTTAGGGTTTTCTAGATATAATATCAAATCATCAACAAATAGGGATAGTTTGACCTCCTCTTTTCCAATTTGGATGTTCTTTATTTCTTTATCTTTCCTGATTGCTCTGACTAGGACTTCCAGTACTATATTGAAGTGGTGAAAGTGGGCATCCTTATCTTGTTACAGTCCTTATGGGAAATATCAACTTTTTCCCATTCAGTATGATGTGGGCTGTGGGTTTGTCATATATGGCTTTTATTATTTTAAGTATGTTCCTTCTATGCCTAGTTTGTTAAGGGTTTTATCACAAAGAAGTACTGGATTTTATTGATTTTTTTCTGCATCTGTTGAGATGATCATATGGTTTTTTTAAAAATTCTGCTTATGTGGTGAATCACCTTTATTTATTTACATATGTTGAACCACCCTTGCATCCCTGGGATGAAATCGACTTGATCATAGCGAATTATTTTTTTATGTGCTGTTGAATTTTGTTTGCTAGCATTTTGTTGAGTATTTTAATATCTATGTTCATGAGGGATACTGTTCTGTAGTTTTTCTGCTGTGTCCATTCCTGGCTTTGGTATCAGGATGATACTGGCTTCATAGAATTAGTTACAGATGACTCCCTCCTTCTTGATGTTATGGAATAGTTTCAGTAGGTTAGGTACAAATTCTTCTTTATGGTCTAGTAGAATTTGTGGGTCTGACAGAATTCACCTGTGAATCTGTCTGGTCCTGGGTTTTTTGTTGTTGTTGTTGGGAGGGTTTTTTTTATTACTGATTCAATCTTACTATTTTATATTGGTCTGTTTGTTATTTCTATTTCTTCCTGATTCAGGCTTGGGAGGTTGTGTTTCCAAAAAGTCACCCATTTCCACTAGATTTTCTAGTTTTTATGCATAGAGGTGTTCATAGTAGCCTCAGATGATCTTTTGTATTTCTGTGTTATCAGTTGTAATGTCTCCTTTTTCATTTCTGATTGAGCGTATTTGAATTCTCCCTCTTCTTTTCTTGTGACATTGCTTTTACACTTCAGGGAACTAGAAGTTGTTAATCTGTGACCTTTCTATCTTGTTGATGTAGGCATTTAGTGCTGTGAACTTCCCTCTTAGCACTGCTTTTGCTATATCCCAGAGATTTTGGTAACTTGTGTCACCATTATTATTCAATTCAAATTTTTTTTATTTCCATCTTGATGTCATTGTTAACCCAAAGATAGTTCAGCAGTAGTTTGTCTAATTTCCACATATTTGTATAGTTTTGAGAGTTGCTCCTGGAAATGATTTCTAGTTTTATGGAATAGATACTATAATTATATCTATTTTACAAATAAGGAAAAGGGAATGTTAAATAATTTGTCTAAGATCACACTGCCAGTGACTGAGCCATAATTCAAACTCAGGTAGTTTAACTCTAGAGTCCATATTCCTAATCAATATGCTATATTGCTGATTATGAATAGAAATGCAAAAAATATAAATAAAATATTGATAAATTAAATCTAGTAGCATATTAAAAGAATAATACAACATAACTAGGTGGGGTTTATCTCAGCAACACAAAGATGGCACATCAGAAATCTTATCTTTAACAAATTAAAAGACAAAATATCATATGATCATCTCACTAGATATGGAAAAAGTGGTTGGTAAGAACTTCATATCCATTATTTTGTGGGAAAAATATTGGCAAACTAGCATTATAAAGGAACATCCTTAGGTTGAAAAATAATTTTATCTCTAAAAGATAAGAACATTCAATAAATATAACCACACTACCATTAACACATCAAAAAAGTAACTGTTTTTGTAACAGCAAATATTGAGACAGCATTCCAATTTCCAATGACTTTATAATGACAAATGTTTGTCGACTATTTTTTAAAAATCAAAATACAAATAAATTCCACACTTTGTAGTAGATTGATATGTCTTTTAAGTCTCTGTTAATGTATAGGTTTCTTCCTCATCTCTTTCTTTCCTTGTAATTTATTTATTAAAGAAACTCAGCTTTTTGTCCAGTAGCATTTCCTACAGCTAAATTTTGCTGAAAATAGCCTCATGGTGTAGTTTAATATCCATAAGATTCTGAGAGTCAGCTGCAGGCATGTTTGATTTTCTTTACATTTTAAGTCATCAAGTAATTTGAAGAAATTAATATAAATCTCATATGTTTTTTCCCAAATAAATAGACCAGATAACCTTTCCATTCAGTAAGTTCCCATTATAAATTTCCAGTTAAGTGATTTTCTTTACTTTTGAAGACTGCACACAACAAGGTAAAAAAAAACTTTTTAAAATTCATTTCCTCTATTCTTCAGGGAACTAGCAGGACTTATGAAGCATAATGTTTAAATAATAAAATAATTTCCATTAAAGTCAGAAAAGAACATCTAAATAAACCTACAGCACAGACAAATCTTAGCGGTGAAACATTGGAAGCATATCCATTAATGTCAAGAGGACCGAGATGCCCACTATCACCATTACTACATGAAATTATTCTGTAAATTCTAGGCAATAAAATAACACAATAAAAAATAAGAGATATAAAGATTGAAAAAGATGAAAGATATGTCCTAAGAGGAACAACTGTTAAATTAAAAAAGACAGCCACAAAATGCAAACTTTAATAGCTTTTCTATAAATCATTCATTGCCAATTAAAAATGTAAGAGCAACATAGATTACAGTCAGAATAACAACATAAAATATTTAGAACTAAACATAACAAGAAATATGCATGACCCTTAAGGAGAACTATAAAATTTTACTGAGGAACACAAAAGATGACCAAGTTAAATGGAGATATATACTATGCTCATGAATGGAAAACTAAATATTTTTAAGTTATACTATATTTGCATTAAATCAAACTCAATTATTTCAAACTATTTTGTGCCAAGTAGTATTTATACTACTTACTCTGAAAATTTTTAAACTTGGTATTTGCACAATTTTTGTGCTATCCACCACTGATCATTCTCAGAATCAACTGAAATCCAATTTTCATTCCTTAGTTGGATCCAGCCTACTACAGAAAAGGGCTAAAAAGAGCTAAGCCAAGATTTTGGCCCACCATCTGACTAATAGAACTTCACTCACCCTAGGGGGTTGGCTGAGTATCTGAGAGTTTCAGAAACTGAGCAACATAGGCCTGGTTAGCCAGTGTGTAATAAGAGTTCAGATGCAAAATCAACATATATCAGCAGTTACCAATTAGAAAATGTTACCGAAAAAAAGATATTTAGAATGTCAACCCAAACTATACAATATCTAGGAATAAACCTATCAATCTATACATAAGACTCACAAATCAGAGGCATTCTTATACACCAATAACAGTCAAGCCGAAACTCAAGTAAAAAACGCAGTACCTTTTACAATAGCCTCAAAAAATTAAATATCTAGGAATATATTTAACAAAATGGTGAGAGACATATACAGGAAGAACTACAAAACACTAAGAAAAGAAATTGTAGAAGATGTAAACAGATGGAAAAATATACCTTGTTCGTGGATTGGTAGAATCAACATTGTTAAAATGTCCATACTACCTAAAGTGATCTATAGAATTAATGCAATCCCTATTTTCTCCCATTCTTTAGGTTGTCTGTTTGCTCCCATGATAGTTTCCTTGGCTGTGGAGAAGCTTTTTAATTTGATCAGGTCCCATTTATTTATTTTCATTGTTACTATGAGGTTTAGGTCATGAGGGCTCTGCCTCCATGAATGGATTAATGCCAGTATAAAAAGGGCTTGCTGGAGTAAATTTGACTCTTTCTCCCTTTTTTCATGTCAGGACACAATAAGAAATAATAATTTTCTTTTCTTTATAATTACCCAGTATTAGTTATTCCATTATAGCAGCACAAAACAGATATTGGGGCTCAGAAAACAATACCTCAAAATGAAGACCTCAGAAACAAAAGGTTTTCTGTGACCTTCTTCTGCCCTCCTATTTCTCAGTCCCATTCTCCCCTGAGGCTAGCCATAGAAACTAGAATCACTCTCCCCCAAGGGAAGTCATATAAACCAGAGCCCCTTTTCATGAAAGCCAGACATAAAACCTAAAAATATTCTGTGTAAAAACTGGCCATAAAGAAATTATCAGAATGACCTTGTTTGACTATAGGTCATAAGACCCTCATTCCAGAGAATGCCCAGCCCCACACCCAGTAGAAAGGAACACATGCTCAGTCAGAGAGGCCAAGAAGAACCTAGACAGGCCTTTTTGGATTTATCCACTCATTCTATTAGCATTAGATCATACCCTTTTTGTCCAATCATATTCTTACACGGCTGCCCGTACTTTGTTGAACTTAAGCATAAAAATGGACAATTTCCCCTATATCTTTGCTTTTTCATTCTGAAGGCTCCTGTGTATATACGTTAAATTTGTATGCGTTTTCTCCTATTAATCTGCATTTTGTCAGTGATTCTTCAGTGAGCCTTTAGAGGGCCAAGGAGAACTTACTCCCTTGGCCTCTACACAGACTAAGACAGAAATTGGTACTGAGGAGTGAAGTGTTGCTATAACAAATACCTGCAAACATGAAGGCAGCTCTAGAACTGGGTAATGGCTAGAGGCTGGAATAGTCTTGAAGTAAATGCTGGAAAAAAATCTATATGGGCATGAATAGAGCATTAAGCAAGATTCTGGTGAGGGCTCTGAAGAGAAGATTAGGAAAAGTTTATATCTTCTTGGAGATTACTTAGGTGGCCATACAAGTGGAGATTATTCTGCTGACAATCAGAATAATTATCAGATTATCTGATAATCAGAAGGAAATGAGGAAAAAGTTATTGGTAACTGGAGGAACAGTCATCCTTGTTACGAAGTGGCAAAAGAACTTGGCTGAATTAAGTATGCGTCCTAAGACTTTATGGATGGCAGAACTTAAGAGTGATTAACTAGGTTATTTGGCAGAAGAAATCTCTAAGCAGTAAAGTGTTCAGGATGTTGTGTGGCTTCCCTTAACTGCTTATAGTCAAATTCAGGAAGACAGAAACAATGTAAAGATGGAATTTATAATTTATAATTTAAATGGAACCAGAATGTTAAGATTTGGAAAATTCTTGGCCTGGCCATATAAATATAAAAGTGTGTTTAGGAAAGAAAACCAAGGGTATGGTCAAGAGAATTTGATAAGATTAGTATGGATAGGAAGGGAGCAAGGTGCTTTTCACGAAAATAATGGGAGAATAACCCTGAAGGCATTTCAGAGATCTTCCACGCTGCCATCCCCCTCACAGCCTAGAGTGTCAGGGCTTCAAGGGCAAATAGTTTAAAGGAAGGCGTTGAGGGCACTTGTGGGACTATAGCTTGAAGTCTGGTAAATTAATGCCTCCCAATCTGTTCTTTTTGCTTAAGATTGCCTTGCTATTCAGGGTCTTCTCTGGTTCCATACGAAGCATAGAATTATTTTTTCTAGCTCTTCAAAAAATGACCTTGATATTTTAATACAAGCACCTGGATTCGATTGGCTAGGATTTTATTGACAATTTTTGCATCTATACTCATAAGGGATATTGATTTGTAGTTTTCTTTTTTTGTTGAGTCCATTCCTGGTTTTGGTATCAAGGTGATGTTGGCTTCATAAAACATGTTGGGGAGGATTCCTTCTCAATGTTGTAGAATAACTTCTGCAGGATAGACACCAGTTCTTTGTAGGTGTGGTAAAAATCAGGTGTGAAACCATCTGGTATGGGACTTTTTTTTCAGGAACATTTTTTATTGCTGCTTCAATTTTGGTACTTGATATTGGTCTATTCAGGAATTCTATCTCTTCCTGATTCAGCGTAGAGAGGCTGTGTGTTTCTAAAAATGTGTCCATTTCCCCCACATTTTCAAGCTTATGTGCATAGAGGTTTTTGTAGTGTTCATAGATGATTTCTATTTCTGTGGTATCAGTGGTAATTTCTCCTTTTACATTCCTGATGGATCTCATTAGAGTCCTTTCTTTTCTGCTTCTCATTAATCTAGCAAGAGGAATGTCAATTTTGTTTATTTTTTCAAGGAATGTACTTTGTGCTTTATTAATCTTCCATATAGATTTTTTGTTATTGATTTCATTTAGCTCTGCTCTGATCTTTTTTTCCCTTTTATTTCATCATATAATGGGGGTACAGATATTGTTAGGGTTA
>VBSM01000937.1:2650075-2671568 GCA_008086735.1 Cheirogaleus medius | reverse complement strand
TAAGAGAGTTCCTATCTCTCCACATCCTCGCCAGCATTTGTTGTTTTGGGATTTACCAGCCTGAACGCTCCCGATCTCGTCTGCTCTGATCTTTGTTATTTCTTTTCTTCTGGTGGATTTGGGCTTGGTTTACTCATCCTTTTCCAATTCTTTGAGATGATTGTTTAGATTGCTGTTTGTGATCTTTCTGTCTTTTGGATGTAGGTATTTATGGATATAAATTTTCCTCTCAGTACTGTTTTAGCTGTGTCCCACAGATTTTGATAACTTGTATTACCTTTATCATTTAGTACAAGGAATCTTTTGATTTCCATTTTAATTTCCTTGTTAACTCAATAATCATTCAGCAGAAGGTGGTTTAGTTTCCATGGCTTTGTGTAGAGATGAGAGTTTCTGTTGGAGTTGATTTCTAATTGAATTCCATTGTGGTATGAGAAGATGCATGGCATAATTTCCATTTTTTTAACTTATTGATACATGCTTTGTAGCCTAGGATATGGTCAATCTTAGACAATGTCCCATTAGCTGATAAGAAAAACATATATTCAGTGTTTTTTAGGTAAAATGTTCTATAAATGTCAGTCAGGCCCATTTGTTCTAGAGTTCTGTTTAAGTTCATTGTTTCTTTCTTTATTTTCTGTTTGTAAGATCTGTCCTGTTCTGTCAGAGGAATGGTGAAGTCCCCAGTTATTATGGTGTTGCTGTTTACCATTCTGTTTAGATCAAGTAGGATTAGGTTTATGCATCTGGCTGTACCTGATTTAGGTGCATAAATATTTAGAATTGTTATGTTTTCTTGTTGAGTTGTACCCTTCACCATTATACAGTGACCATATTTGTCTTTCATTACTTTTGTTGATTTGAAGATTAAGATATCTGAAATCAGAAATGCTATGCCAGATTTTGGCTTCAATTTGCATGAAATATTATTTTCCATCCCTTCACCATGAGTCTGAATGCATCGTTGTGGGTTAGATGTGTTTCAGGAAGATAGCAGATATTTGGCTTTGTATATTTATCCATTGAGCCAGCCTATGTCTCTTTAGTGGGCAGTTCAAGCCATTCACATTTATCGAAAGAATTAATAAATGGGGCAGATTTCTGTTCATCCTGTTGAGTTGAACTTTGTTGCTTTGTTTTCTCTCTTGAGCCATTGTGGTATCTGGCCTTTGACCTTTAGCTTTTTGGATGATTTTATCCTGGTGTTTATTGTGCTGATCCATGTGTAACTCTATTCTGAGTACTTCCTAGGGGTCAGGTCTTGTCTTGATGAATTCCCTCAGTCTTTGCTTGTCTGAAAAGGTCGTTATTTCTCCTTCATATATGAAACTTAGTTCCGTAGGGTACAAGATTGTCCTAGGCTGGACATTATCCTGTTTGAGAAGAATAAGAATGGGGCCACAGTCTCTTCTGGCTTGTAAGGCTTCAGTTGAAAAGTCTGCAGTGAGTCATATGGTGTTTCCTTTGTAGGTTACCTGCTTCTTTCACCTTACAGCTCATAGGAGGGCCTCTTTCATGGTTATTTTGGCCAGTCTGATGACTACGTGTTGTGTTGTCTTCCTGTTTGCAATGAATCTCCTAGGAGTCCTTTGAGCTACTTGTACCTGAATATCTAGTTCTTTTTAGCAAAGCCTGGGAATTTTTTCTCCATTATATCCTCAAATACTTTATCCAACCCTTGTGTAGTTTCTTATTCACTCTCATGGATGCCTGTAATTGTCATGTCGGGCCTCTTCACACAATCCCACATTTCTTGTAGGCTTTGCTATTTTCTCCTATTTCTCTGTTCTATCTCTGTGACTGACTTAATTGAAAGGTATTATCTTCAGTCCCTGAGATTCTTTCTTCTGTTTGATATACCCTATTCTAGAGGCTTTCCACTGTGTTTTGTGTAATTCCTTAAATAACTTCTTCATTTCCAAAAGTTCTGTTTGATTTTCCTTAATATTCCATTTAGTGAATTTTTCTTCCAAGTCCTGGATTTTTTTGTGTGTGGTTTCTTTGTATTGAGTATCCATTTTCTCTTGCATATCATTGTGTTTTCTTACAATACATGTTCAAAATTCTTCTGTCATTTCAGTGTTCTGAATTTGGTTGATATCCATTGCTAGAGAGCTGGCGTTCCCCTTTGGGGATGTCCTTTCAGTTTGTGTCTTCATACTTCCAGAGTTCTTTCACTGATTCCTTCCCAACTGGAGCAGCTGTTGCTTCTTACCTTTGGATGTTCATTTATGTAATAACACGCCCAGTTTAGTCTCTGAGCCAGTAGGTGGTGCTTGTGGGTGAGATTTGACCACACCCTGTGTGATGAGCCAGTAAATACAGTAAAAGGGTGTGCAAATTGACATCCCTGTGAGTAGGTGGCGGTTGGTGGGAGGAGCAAGCTGCAATGTTGTTTTGGATCCTGTAACCCACTCTGGTTCCTCCTCTGCAGTGGCAATTTAGTGACTCAGGTGGTGGGTGGGGCCCTGGGACTTCCAGGTGTGTCCTTATTCTCCACCTCAGCAGGGCTGGTGGGGGAGTGAGGCTGGGCAGGGCTGGGTTGGGTGAACCTGCCCTCAAGCTCCACAAATGCTTAGCAGGGGTCAAAGGTCTGTTCTCTGCTTCTGGGCAAAGCTGCCAGGGAGCGGCTGAAATGGTCACACTCAGCCAAAAAGTCTCCATGTGGGGGTGGGGCTGTCTGAGACCTGCAGTCTGGACCTGGCCTCACTCCTTTCCACCCTCCCCTATTCCGCAGTTTTTCCAGTGCCTCTGCCAGCAGGCATGACCTCAAGCTAGTGGAGCTTCCCTGCCAAGGATCATGACCTGAGCTGGGAGCGTGGCCCTCCCATGGGAGGAGGATTGCCCCTCAAGCACACTGCCACTAGGACCCACTCTGATCTGTACCTGAAGGCACACACATCTCAGTAGATTAGTTCACAAATATCCCTTCTGTGCACCCAGACAATACGATCAAGACCTGGGTGTATGGGTTATAGCCTGCAGGCCTGTGCCCTGAGAACCAGAGATTAATTCCTGACCCTGCCAAGGAGAAGAATGCTGGTCTCAAGTCACCCACAGGGTGCCCAAGCAGGATCGATGTCTCTCTGTCTCGGGCTGTGCCCCGCTCTGCTGGAGTCACCAGGCAAGAAGCTCCAGGGAGGGCCAGCACATAGGGAGCTCACAGTCCAAGGACCCCTCAGTCCTCTTTAGGGCACCAAAAAGAAAGGTCCCATTCCCTGTGGATGCCTTTGGACGGTGGCTAAATTGTCTCTCTCGGCAGCTTCAGGTAGGGGAGGGGAAGGGGAGAATGAAGCAATGTGGTGCCTACCGATTCACTTGGGTCTGTGCGGTGGAATGTGTCCCGAGGGAGCTGGGATCCCAGTGCCCGGTCCACAGGAGGCTCACCACTCACTGGTGGCAGCCATCTCTGCGCTGGTGTCGGCAGGTCTCTCCAGCAGCTCCGGAGCCCACGAGCAGTCCGAGATTCAAAGGAGGGGAAATGTAACCACTCAACCTACCCTTGTCGCTGGTCTCCAAGCCTTTCAGGGTTTATCAGGCATCCTCAAACTACGGCC
Organism: Cheirogaleus medius; assembly: GCA_008086735.1. Taxonomy (NCBI): domain Eukaryota; kingdom Metazoa; phylum Chordata; class Mammalia; order Primates; family Cheirogaleidae; genus Cheirogaleus; species Cheirogaleus medius. Next base: position 2,668,011 of record VBSM01000937.1, on the reverse strand, counting down.
CGCGGGCCACATGCGGGTGTTTTTGCCCGTTTGTTTTTTACTTCAAAATAAGATATGTGCAGTGTGCATAGGAATTTGTTCATAGTTTTTTTTTAAATTATAGTCCAGCCCTCCGACGGTCTGAGGGACAGTGAACTGGCCCCGTTTAAAAAGTTTGAGGCCCCTGGTTTAGATCCTGCTGAAGCCTTTCTCCTTCCAGTTCTGTTCCACCTCTTCCCATGGGGTCTCCTGTAGGTTCAGGCACCCTTCCTTCTGACCCTCATCCAATCTATGTTTGACTGCCTGTTTGTTTTTTTCACTTTCATGTAAAATCTTTCCTTCTTGCAGAGACACTCTGCTTGGAGGTGTTTCTCGTCTGCCATCTTGCCTCTATTCCACTTTATCATTTAACACAGAAATTTATACAACTGGTAAGTGGTGGGTCTGAGACACTAGCCTTGCCTAACAAAACCATTTCATTAGTTTATAAGTCTGATTTCCGCTTGCCTAGATCTCTAATCTGTCCCTTCCTCCCCATCCTCACAGCCACTGTCTTATTTCAGACCCTCGTAATTTATCTTCTGGACTATTTCAATTGCCTATTGCAAATGCCAAACAAGAGCTCCTGGCTTCTAGTCGCTCACCCTTCCAATTCATTCTTGACCTAGTGCAGTAATCTTTACAAAACATGAATCTGATGGTGTCATTTTCCTTCTTAAACCCCGTAAAACTCCCCCACTGTCTTTAGAAAGAAGCTCAAACTCAATATAAAATATTAATATGAGGAACATAAAGATACCATCCAAATACTTAAGCCCAAAGTGTTGGAGTCATCCTTGATCCCTCTCTTTCCTCTGTACCTATATCTATCAGTAAGTTCTGTCAACTGGATCTCTAATATCTTGAATCTGTGCACTTCACACCATTCACAGCTACCACCTTTGGCTGAGCTGCCATAATTGCTGTCACCTAAACTATTGCAATAGCTTCCTAACTGGTCTCCCTGCTTCACTCTGCCTCCCTACAGTCTATTCTGCACACAACAGCCAAAGTAGCATTTTTATCTTAGTTTTATTTTTTACAGAGGTTTTTAAATGGCAAATTAGGTCATGCTATTCACCCGCTCAATACCTCCAATGACTTCCTATTTCATGATGAAAAAATGACCTACAACACCTTAAATGATCTGCCCCATCTTCCTGTTACCTCTCTTTGCCATTCCTCAAACATATGAAGTTTATTCCCATCCTGGGGCTTTCCCTAAGCAGTTCCCTCTGTCCAGAATGGTCTTGTACACTAAGGTCTCATGGCTGGTTTCTTCTCATCATATAGGTCTCAGCTTAAATGTCACCTCTTCAGAAAGGCCTTCCTGGACTACCCAAGTTCCAATCTACCCAGTCAGTCAACCATGTCGCCTGTTTTCATTACACTGGTTGTGGTAAAAGCTACACCCGAGAATAACACAATGTCAAAGCTGAAAAGGCCCTTTGAGACTACAGAGTTTAAATTCAGACAATTTGAGGCTTAGAGAGGGAGAGGCATGCTCAGCATTACAGAGAGGCAGTGCCTGTGTTGCTCAGAGATTTGGAAGCCAAATAACTTTCAGTTTCTTATTCCCTAGGCTGGTTTAGCTATTCTTTGAGATGGAGAAACTTCACACACTTGTCATCAAAGCACAAGGCCATGTGCAAAGCAATGCAAGAAGCAGGCAGTTATGGACTCAATCTTTGTAACCACTCCTAATATACCAGATCGGCCTTATCCACCAATTTTCATCTTTTTTCTCATCAAAACGGCTCCTTCCTCAACCTACTTTGCTGTCTCAAATGCTATATCAGTGCTTCTCAAACTTTAATGTGTGTAGGAATCTCTTGGGGGATCTTGTTAAAATTGCTTCCAGATGTTTGAGGTGGGTCCTGAGAATCTGCATTTCTAACAAGCTCCCAGGTAATAATACTGATGCGGGACCGATTTGAGTAACAAGACTTGCAGATGTTTTTCCATCAATCCTATTGTAAGTATCTTCTTCATTTACCTTTGGGATTCCTTTTCCTTACTACTGGGGGCAGTGTGGTGTATTAACAACAGAATTTCCTCTGTAGCTTCCAGTCCTGGATTTGTATCAGTTCCTAGCTGTGTAATCTTAGGCGAACAATTTCTCTTCTCCCTGAGCCTCAAGTTTCCTTCTCTGTAAGATGGGTCTGTCACCTGACACAGTGATGCTGTGAGGCCTGAGGGAATTACAAGGCCATGGTTCAAAGTGGACTGTAGATTCAGGCTCCTAGGTCCAAAAGAATGCTGTGCCAAGGTTGCCTTAGATCTGTATAATAAAAGACAACATAAGCAAGAGGTAGTGGCTGCATGCACCATCACGCCTGATATGCTCAAATATTGTTTCCATGACAAAACTGCAGATGGAAGACATTATACTCGTCTGCATATTTTATTGAAAGTCACATGAATGGGCCCCAGGATCTCATTCTTTTATTGGTTGTCACACATGTATTTCACACAAGCCATCTTTCCAGCCCTCTATTAATGTCCTTGGCATTAAGTGTTGCATTTCCCCATGAAAATGAAGACTCTTCATCAAAAACATATCTTTAAGGTATCTTGCTTCTCTCTGCAATTTATTATTTCTGAAGCTTTTCTGGGCTTCTAATGTGTCAAGGCCACTTGTCTGCAGCTACTTTAAAAGTAGTATATAATTGATCTACATCTTCTTGAAAGCAGTTTTTTTTCCTAGTCACAGAACTACTTTCTTCCTTTACTACTTTATTTGTCCTAGTTATTAAAGAATCAAAGAACTTCTTGTAAAAAGAATAATACTTTCCCATAATAGCCGATTATTTTAGAAATATCCTGCATGACACTATTTTACTATTGAAATTGTATGGTGAGTTTTGCTCCTCAGTGGCTAGACACCCTCAACCATTATTTTAAACAAAAACTTGAAAAATAAGAATTCAATAATATTTCTTTTTGTAAACCATCTCTTGAATTCTACTGTAACCACAGAAAAACTTTGTAGGGATTTGAGTCCAAGGCATCAAGTACTGCAGAGGCACTGAGACCTTTCCCACTTCTTGAACTGCACGTGTGTATGCTGCCAGACTCTTCGGCTCAAACTGCACATGCTACAACCTTGGCAAAATACAGAGACACATATGAGGACCTTTTTTTCCCTTTGAGAAATGGCTAAGCCAGGGCCTTAATAGCTACCAACTAAAAAACAAATCCTTCACTTCACATGGTAAAACTAGATGATCCTTTTAAAAACATTATCAAATAGGTAAGCTGAATATGAACAAAAAGCCCAGCACAGGAGTTATCTTCCAGCTAGTTTTTATTCCCCTGGAAAGTGGGCCTGCATACGCTCCCCCATCAAATGCTTGCCTTTTAATATTTTGTTAGGCAGGCAAGAGTCAAGAGTCATGCCCGCTCTAGTAACGTGCCTCTGTTCAAACACCTACTCAAGTGTGGCAAGGGGCAAACGGCATGGGGTGTAGAGTCAGAGGGGCCTCAATTCAAATCACAGTTCTGTTATCTACTTTCTATGTGCCCTAGAACTGGTTCCTTTAGCCCCCTGGGCCATAATTTCTTTCTCTGTAAAATGAGAATGCTTGTATAATTGTTGTAAGGGCAAAATGAGATAATTTATATGAATTACCTAGCACTTATGTGCTTAATAAATGTTATCTTCCTTAGTTATCACTGCCAGTATAAGACTTTCAGTTCATCCATTGCCAGTTTCTCTTAACTTTCTGGCCAAGGTATGCAGATCATTTTCTGAAGGTGCCACTCTTCCGTTATCACTCTCTCCCCATAGCCTCTTCTAAATGACTACGCATTCATCAATCCTGGTCCAAGCCAGTATCATTCCATGACAGTGTGCCTCACCACAAAAGCTTTTCCTTTTTCAGTCAGAGTGCCGAAGGAAGGCGCCGGGGTTCATTCTTTAGGTATAGCCCAAGGGAAGGGCAGAGCTACCTAGCCACTGGTCCCTGGCTTCCAGCCAGATTGGTAGTTTCTACTCTCCAGGCTAGGATCTTGATCTGTGTCCTAGGCAACAAACAAACAAGGATCTCATGGCCATGTTTCAGGGACATCTCTCTCCCTGGGGTTGCAAGCAGCTTTTTCTGAGTCTCAGCAATCTTCCAGTGTTTGTATTGTTGATTGTGTTATTTTCCCCCGAGAAAACCAGAGTCAAACCATGTCTCTACCATCTTCAAAGGTACCTGAGGCCCTGTTAGCTATTACTTCTACCCAGACTCTGCACACCTGCCTGCTTTTGTCAGTCACACAATGGGACAGGGCAGGGAGGCCACAGCTCTGAGCCCAGGGCTCAACAAGCACTTCCTAGGTGAGGATGGTTGGCCTCACAGAGACTCTCTTTGGGGGTGAGCAGCAGGTGAAATGATGGGCACTTGGCTCTCTTTCTCCTGTTTCCTCAGCAAATTGGTCTTTGAGTCTGGGCAGAGCGTAGAGGCCACTTGGGCATTCCTTGCTTTAGAAAAGCATCGAGTTTCCACTCAATTTTCAAAAAGGCTCTCTGTGTGTTTGGCCTACATGTTCACCAATAAACCATGTTTGGAGTTCACTCTTGAAAGTGACTACTGCCTTCCAGTACGCACCTCAGGAGTTGACTTGGGCATGTGTGTACACATGCACGCTCACTTTCTATCTCCATATCTGTGTTTCTCTCTCAGTACTACAATCAGTGCACTAGCAGGGCCTTGCTAGAATACTGGAGGTAAGAAAACCTTTTCTCTCACATTGTGCCACGTTATATTAATAATTAAACAAATCCTAAAGGCAAGCAATGGCCCAGTAATCTGCATAGAAACACAAGCACTGATATTCTATCAGGTTCCCTTTAACAAACAGGAATGAGAAATGTTCCTCAGACTTCTGACCTACAACATCAATTTTATTTTAGTTCCTTTCCAATGACTGAGATGATGAATGAAGGGGAGCAGGGATTTATGTCTTGAAGTTTTCTACTTGGTCACAAATATGGGGGTTCAAGAAAGGGTAAAAGTCAAACTCCAAAATGATAGCCACTAAAGCCACTGACCTTAAGGACACTTGCTAGATAAGTTTGCTGTAATGGGAAAAATCTTGCATAGGAGCCCAGGGACCTGGGATCTTGTCATAGTGTGGTCACTAACTTGCTCTGCCTTGTATTCCCCAACTGTAAACTAGGTAGTTAGACTAAATGATTTTGAAAAGCCCTTCCAATCAAATACTTCACAAGTTGTAAAATGACTCTTTTATCTCAAGGGCTGTGGTTCTTAACCTATATTGCGTCACAAGCCCATTTGAAAATCAGTACAATGTTATGGAAAATCTCCTCAGAAAAGGCATGTTGTTGTGGATTTCCACATACCATCTCAAGGACATCATGGAGTTCCTGAATCCATAGACAATGGATTAAGAACTGCTTCTTTCAGGAGATAAAAGAGCTTATCTGTAGAAGATAAACATGAAGCAACAGTGACAGATGCCTGACCTCAATCCACCTTAACAATTTTTCTAGCATTTAACCCAAAAATGGAACTCCTACATGACAAACATGGTCTGCCTTTTTAAGATAAATGTTTTCAGCTTTTTTTTTTTTCCTGATTGCTTGGAAAGGAATATGTCAGGAGAAAACAAAAGAAAAAAACAATCCAAAAAGACCTAGGCTTTGACATGCAAAACATGCTTAGATTTGTCCTAAGAGGCTGTATGCAAGAGCAGGTAGGCCACCTTCCTAAGTCCACATGGAGAGGTTTTAAAGAGCATCACCCACGCCGTCTGGCCCCACAGGAACAGACAGGCTCTTGGAAACATACAGCAGTGCCAGAATGCTGACCGGGCACCAGTGTCCATATCTTCAGTAAGAGACATGTTAAGATTCTCCAATGTTTGGCGATCATTCCTCCTCCCCTCCAACCAAGATAAACAATGGCTCCAATGCAAGTGGCCTTTAGTTCAGGGACAGACCCCTGAGATTGGTCTTTAGCCCAAAATCTGACAGAGTTCAATGGCCTTTTGAGGAAACAGGAAGTTCTGAGAAGAGCTGAAAACTGGGCTCCCCTCTTCAACTCAGGTGAATGAATATCTTGGTTTGGGTAGAGTTTGGCTTGAGGGAGTCCAACCATTCACAGTGTTATAGGAACTCGAGATAGAACCTCTGAGGGGATGAAGACAGAATACAAAGGAGAAATAAACATGTATCTAGGACATGTGCCTCTTATTTTATAGCCCCCCAGAGCCCGAAGATGCAGGGCCAGTAAGGAGCTGTTCTTCAGCACAAAATGACTCCACACACAAGGGTTTGAAGAAGACCCTTTCAGAGCCTGGAAAGGGTCCCCTGAGGCCAAGGCTTTTAAAACCTGAAAGAGAAAAAGGAGAGTAGGGAATTAACCTGTTAAACACTGAGCAATCACCGAGTGGTAGGGCCTATGTTGGTAGGTAGCTAAGGCTATGATTGGTAGCTCATCTTCTGAGCAACAGAGGTTCTCTGGGAAAAGGCCCTTATAAGTCGGATCCCATGAAACAGGCCTAGGATGGTGCTATGATAAGGACTGGAGACTTTGTGCCTTTGACCTCAACTTTAATTCCCAAAAAGTCTACCTGTAAAGCAGAAGCCTGATACTAAAACCTCTGAGATTACCCCCCTACATCATGCCCACTGCCTTTACGGCCCTATGATAACTCCAAACTTCCTTTTACTGGAACTTCAACTCCATGGGGATTGATAAGGAGAAGCTTATCTACGCATGGAACTCTGGGGACTGGCAGTGATAGGACGAAAAAGAAGGGTAGGGAACACATGGAAAGCCAAGCTCCAGATGCTTAGATCTCATTTATGTGTGTACCGGGTTCATGTCATGCCAGCAATCTGATAGTCATGCAATCAGAACTCCTAGGTAGGGAAAGGAATTTCCCTGACCTCTGAGTCTCCTGTGACCTTAGCAAAATCGCTTAGCCCCTCTGAACTTCGTTCCTTTATTTGTTGAGTTAAAACACATATTAAACTCCTTGCTTCTGGCAAGTGATATGGATCACATGAGATAAAAGATGTGAAAGTGCTTTGCATTAGACAAATATAGAGGACTAAGGATGATGGTTCAGGTGGGTAAGACTGAAATAGTGATTTTGTCTAAAGGAATGAAATCCATCAGATAACTAAGGTAGCCTCTTGGCACCTGTTATAACAGCAAAAGGGAGGTTACTGGTTTCCTCAAAGACCTAAAGGATATCTTTCTACAAACTGGGAAACTGAGGCTCAGAGAAGGAAATGTACCTTTCCAAAATGTCACAGCCTAGGATTTCTAATGAATTTGATTCAAAGGCAATCTGTAAAACTACATCCTAGTTTGGCTAGGGGAGAATGAAAGGAAAGAGGAAGGTGACTTAAAATCACACAAAACCTCGGAATTAAAAGGCACTAAGTTTAAGTGTCATGCAATTGATAGGGTAATGAATTGAGGCATAGAGGTGAGTTCCCACCCTCTGGACCTACATGGTAGTCAAGTCCTCAAACTATCAGATCCCATAAAGAAGGCTTTTGTGGAACCAGGTTCTGTAATCAGTGGCAGAGACTACATACCTGTGGCCTCAACTTTCATCTCCAGGAAGTCTGCTTTGAGAACTGTGGATAAAGGAAAAAAGACATTTCACTAAGACTCTAGCAGTCAGGACTGGAAATGCAAACCAAGAGGGGGCGGGGGACCTTTCCAGGCCAGTGCCAAAGAGGTCATCCGAAAAAAAGGAGAAGTGATTCTGCCCAGATCTTTCAAAGCATCTAGCTCCATGCTTATAACATTGGGCTACTTCCCTATTATCCCAGACAAGAAGATCTATTTCAAGTGCTAGAACAATCCTTTGAGTACCAGACTATGGGAGGCTAGGAGGGCCTAGAGAAGTTGGCCCTAGACGACAGACTGCATTTTGTGATTATCTCTAATAGGAAGAAGGGTATGGAGGTAGACAAGTACCATGTGAAAGATGAATCTTCCTTTGCCTTGATGATCAAACCAGCCTTGCCCAGTCTCTTGATGTGCTTCAATCAGTTTTAAATTATCCTTGTCTGGGTACAGCAGGGGTAAAGAGACAATCTTGGCAAATAAAGCCCACTATAGTATGGCCACAGCATCCTACACAACAGTTAGTCTCCAGGGCTATGTCCTCGGCCTTCTGTTTTTCTCTTGAGTCTGTTTATACCTACTCCCTGAAATGATCATACTCCCATCCATGTTTTTAATTACCACCAAGTACAAGGGACCCCCACCAAAGGGCTATTATTCACATTGTAGTAAATGTGAATAGCTGCTCTGCAGTGGCTATACTCAACAGATCTACTCTGAAATCTATATAGGTCGAGCTCCAACTAATAGCCTAAGTTGCAGTTACCCATTGAACCTCTCTACCTGGATGTCCCACAGTGTCTTCAAAATCATTATGTCCAAAATTCAGTATAGCAAATTTCCCATAAAACCTGCTTCTTCACGATTATTTATTGTACCATCTATTTGATTGCTCAAGTTAGACTTTTCTCTCTCTCAGTCCTTCTCCAATGTCTCTTCTTTGAAAAGTCAGTCAAGTATTATTGAGCCTATCTCAAATCTGTCACTTCTATTCCATTCCCATTGGCAATGCCACAGGCCAGGCTTCACCACCTCTTACCAGGTCTCTCTGTCTCTAGTCTTTACTCTCCCATCTGTCTTCCCCACTACCACCACAGTGATCTTTTTACAACTCAGTCACCTCAGAATATGCACTGCCATGCTTAAAAGTCTTCCCTCTCCCATGACTACAGTACAAATACCAAACACCTTGGTTTGTCATACAAGGCCCTCATGACCTGGCCCCAATCCATCTTCTTGGTCTCACCTTCAGCTAAACTTTCCTCTTCTCATTCCCACCTTCTAGCCAAACTGAAACACTAAACACTTCTGAATCTGTCTTAAATAAGCTGTTCTGCTACCCTTAAGTGTCCTCCCCTCCCTTCTCTGCCTGATGAACCACTACTCATTTTCTTTTGAATTAATTTTTAAAAATTGTTGTGGGAGGGAAATAAATGAATGAGAGATATCATTCAAAGGTCAGACTACATACAGTCACATATATAAATTGGAAGCAAAAAGGGGCAGGACACAGGCTAAACAGATCTTCATTTTATTAGAGAAGAGAGAAGAGTTGGTAACAATGACCACAGTTGGGATTGACTGTGTGTCTAGTCTGAGGATGCTGATTAGGGGCCAGCATGTGGATGCACTGATGCAAGCGGTGGTTACAAGGTCGAGGCCTACATGGAAGGGATGCTCTCCCTAGGTGGATGCTGAGTGGGAGGAACCTGGGATGGTGGCTCATGAAACACTGGCAGGCAGGTGCACCCACTTTGGTCTTACCTACACTTGTGCCGAGATGGACTCTGAGGATAAAGAACAGGATTAAATCTAGGTTCTAGGAACCTGGACATATGGTAGGTAGAGTGGTACTCCAGATTGAAGTGACTGCTTTGGCCATAGTACCCAAAGACTGTGGTTGTTCTAAGGCTTCCCTGAATGTGGGCTGACAAATCCCCAGCACATTAGCAATGGCTACCAATCTTTGCATATTCTCAACACCAGTTTCGCTATAGCTTCCCTATTGGAAGTTAGCCTGCCTTAAAAGTTCTATTGGACTTTGTTCATGGCTCTCACATATTCCCTTTTCAATGCCTTGGTTCCCTGTCCAAGGCTACAGAACAAGCCCCAGCTCAAGTGTAACCTCCTCTAAAAAGCTTTCCTTTAGACATGTCCAGTTCATTCTGTTCATTCCAGTTTACTGTGTTCTATTTCTTTAGTATTTATTTCTCAAATGGCTTATCCCAGGGAGAGAGGAAGAACCACTAGGAAGTAGACCTGCTCATGGGTACATACCTTATTAAGAATAATAGGGTGTCTCTCCCTTTATCCCTCCTTCCTTTCACTTCTTTTCTGTTTTTATTTCTCAAGGTAGACATTTGGGTAAGCCTACTTTAAAAACTTCCTCAGTGGAAATTTTTATCTTCATGCTATCAGTAGGAGAAATCTGGGGACTTGACCTTACTTTCATCCGTTCTGGTAGAATAGATGGTAAATTATTGTCTAAGGAGAATTTGGCCCAGTCTAAGGCACCCAGCGGCTCCCTGCCAAGTAGAGCTAGGATGACTTGCTGAGTAGAATCATGTCCTAGTGAGTCAGGTCCCACAGTTCTGACTAGAGGAAATCAAAACTACCCCAGCTTCACTGCTGGGAAAGGCACATTGTTCTGCTTTTAACTAGCCAGCTAGAAGATTTATACCCCTGTCACCTATCAGGAAGCAAAATTTCAAACTAACTGATATGCAACATGGAACAAACTCACAGAGTCCCTGAAGGCTAAGCAACCATTTCTCTAGGTGTTTTAGTCCAAACGATCCCAAATGACAGGCCTTAGGCAGTCTGTACCAGCAAGTGAGAAGTTTTAAAAACAAACTAATGGAAAGGAAGGAAGGAAAGAAGGAACTAAGGGAGGGAGAAATGAAGGAAACAAAAAACTAGATTCCCAGGCCTGACTCCTGGATATTCTGTTTCAGTGGGTCTAGAGGGAAAGCCACCAATCTGTGATTTTTTTCCCTCCAAGCTTTCCAGATGATTTGGATGTGCAGCCAGTTTGAGAACCATTGCCTAAGTTTAATGTTTGCCTTTGGATTGGGGGCCATGCTTTATGTTAGAGTGCTGTACTCTACATATCCTTGTCAGCTGCCCTTTTAGAATATTAAATAGCTTCTAAATAAGTAAACTAATGAAAAAGTAAGACCTATACTGGATGTAATGTTTTTGCAATACTGCTTGGTGTGCATGTGTCTTTGTGCTCATGTGTACATGTACACACGTGTGTGTTTGTGAGAGAGGAACAGAGAGAAAGAGATGGAGAAACAAGGAGGCAAGGAGACAAAAGGTACAGACGAAGTGAGAAAAAGTGTGAGAAAGACAAAAAGAGATGGAGAGAAAAAGCTGGGAAAGAGAAAGCAACAAACACAGAGAGACTTAGAGCTACAGAGAAACAAAAGGAGAGAATATAAGCATGAACATAAATGGGATGCTCATGATGAATTTATTAAAAAAGGATTTGGTCTCTCTTTGGTCACCTGTGTCTCTTACCTTCCTGTTTTCCGGGAAGCTGTTTCAAAGAACCTGGTCCTAGAAGCCACCCTGCAAACAGAAGCCAAGCAAGTCCCATGAGTTGCTCTGGAATATGTGTGAAAACCAATGACCAGTGGAAAGGACAGGAAACTCTGAACCAAATGGACCACCAATACCAGGCCCTGCCTTTGCTGACAAAGGATCTGGGTCTCAGGAGAAACCCAAGTATCAGAATGTGAAATGGTACAGAGCCCATAGACACACTCAAGGCCATAGCAGACACCATTTGTCCCTGCTGATGCAGAATGGTCTGAGTATGTTGCAAATTCGGGCTTTTCTTGGGGGAAGTAAGTGAAATCAGTCTCGATTTCAAAGTGTAATTGTTGGCATTTTGTAAATACACTTAGCTAATTAGTTGAAGCTGTAGAGGCTTTGGTCTTCTTCTTTCCCCCATTTTATAATCATGAAAAACGAGAGACAAAAGAAAAGGGAAGATCAGGAGGCAGTATACTGAGAGGGGTCCCAGTCACCAAGAAAAGGCCAGCCAGGTTAGTTGTGGCCAAGCAAGGCTGCTCCCTGAGTACCACTGTGCTCCTGTCCTAGTCACTCCCTCTCTGGTTCCTTGGCTTTCAGCCCAGCCTCAGGAAGGCCTCCTGGATGTCAGTGCAGCTCCTACTCTGCAAGAGGCTCTTTGAGGAACCTGAGTCATTTTGAAAGATTTTGAAAAGTCATACTCTTTGCTTACTAAGAAATAAACAGCCTCAAGCACAAGTATGATGAATAAATGTCTTCATCAAATTACTTTTAAAACCAGTAGCAATAATAAGAAAATTAGGGGAAAAAAGTCCAGAGCCAAGGAAGCTAAAAACAGAAGGTAATCATATCACCATAGAGAGATCAGGTCAGCTAAGAAAAATGGGCCTCCTAGCATGTACTAAGGTTCAAAGTTTTCAGCTTTACAGAAATCTCTCAGCTTGAGTGTTGAGTGGAACACTCCAAACAGGGATGGCCTATGATATTCCCTGAAACTCTGAGGTAAATTATGCCCCAGGGTTGTGCTCCGTATATGTTTAGCAGCTATATATGGTGATCCAAGGGGCAGTCCTGGTAGCCTAAGACAGACCAGACCTTAGGTCAAATTGGAGGAACAACCCTACTTACACAGATGATGGGATTTCCCCTGCATTGCCAGCCACAATATCTTGCTTTGGTTCTGGCTTTTGGGGAGTGGCTGCCCGGCAGGGTGGGTCTGGGGGCCTCACTGGGGGACGGATGATGGTTGGCTTTTCTCCTGGAGGCCGCACTTTGCCAAAACTGTCAGCATCCCCTGAAAGAGAGAACAGTTAGCCAGGAACTTAGATGGTTAGCCAAACAGAACAATACTCACGAGCAGGCACCCAATATTGGTGTTACCTTGGCCACCGTTCTTAGCTACTATTTCTACTTGGTCACTAACAACTCTGGCTTTTTCTTTTGTTATTCTTCTGGCAGCTGTCCCTTCAGAAAGAATATATTTGAATCCCAGCTCTGAAACTTCAGATACCTTGTGTGTGTCATATCAATTTCCTAAGTCTCAGTTTCTTTAGTTATATAATCAAATCAATGATATATAATCTTACAGAGACAGTGAGAGGATGAAATTAGGTACTAACACATTTAGTACAAGACTGGTACATAGTAGGTGCTTAGTAAATGTTTGATGATGGATTTGAATTTGTTAAATTCATCATCACTGAAATCCAGGTCCTTTTTACTTAGGCCTTGACTATGATAGTAGTCTCCTAACTCACCTTTCTGCTTCCATGTCTCTCTAGTTTCCAGGTTAGTCAGTACAAAATAAATACTTTTTTATAAGATGGTTCTGGTAGGACTACGGTGAAACAGGGACATTCACACATTGCTGGTGGCATCAAGAACTGGGCTTATTATATATATCTAGATAGCCATCAAGCATTCTGGAACAATGTGAATGAAATGCAAAATCATATATATGAGATAGTTTGTACTTGTTGATCCAGTAATACCACTTTGAGGAACAAGCCCAAAGGAATTAATATAAGAGAAAAAAAACATAAGAAAAAAGAAATTGGCACAAAAATATGCATCTTAACAGCAAAAAGTTGGACTCAACCACAAAGGCTAAGCAGACAATGCAATTCATACAATCAATACATATTATGCATGAACTGACAAAACTTCGCACCAGGCCAAAACAAAAACATGAATGTGAAATAATATTAAGTGAAAAAAGTCCACACAAAGTGCCCATGGCCTGATAAAGACCATACTGAAATAGACATGTGGGCAACTACACAAGGGTATTATAGATCTTGACATTCATTTGATTTTTTCTACAACAATGTTTACAGTAAATGTAAAAACATATTAAATTGAATCGACAGAATATTGCCATAAAATTTACTTTAAGTATTTTTATACTGCTTTCCCTCTCCTTAAGGACCTTACCAGCAGCTCTAAAAAACACAAGATAAAGTTCAAACTCCTTCACAGAAATGAAGGCCCTCCAATAGCTGGTACCAAATCACTGTCCCGGGCACTAACCTCTAGTCAAACTGCTCCCCTCACTGCCCCATTAAAGCAAGCCCTTCTAAAGTGAGACAAGAGTCTAGAGTTGTATAGACCTGGATTTAGGGCCTTGTTCTGCTACTTCTAAGTGGTGGGGCCCTCGACAGTTACTTCACCTCTTTGTCAATTTCCTCATCTGGGAGATGGGTATAACAATCCCTCTTTACAAGGTGATTTTAAGGACTAAATTAGATGTCCCACAGACAGTACCTAACATACAGTAGGGGTAAGTGTCAGACTGTCTCTGTCCTGCTTCTTGCCCTATATGTGCCCCTGTTCTCACGTCTCACCTGTATTGTAACCATCCCATAAGACCCATCTGAAATCTCATTCCTCTGAGCACCCTAGCAGGCAGACATCATTTCCACCAACGCAAATGGTCGTGAAGTACTTATATATTATCGTGTATTTTTTAAATTCATCCATCTAGCCATTCTGGTGAGGGAGATAGGTATGAACAGAGATAAAAATAATATACTATGATCGGTGTTCTAATAAATGAATAAACAAAACACTATTCACATGCACACATATAAATGCTGCCACCACCCCCCCATTTAGCCTGTATCTTACATTTCTGAACATGCCATTCTCCATAGGAACAGGCTAGGTATACAGAATTGCAGGAAAAAAAAAAAACAGAAACCAACCAAAATGATAATAATAGACCCAGAAGTGAGAAGTAATTTCATAGTTGATCAGCAATAGCTCAAGGTCCGTCTGATTTCTGAAACCCATGTAGTCCCAACTACCAGTGCTTTTCAACCCTGGTTACACATTAGGAGCATGCAAAGAGTTTTAGAACTATACAATATCTGGTCCCCACCCTGAGATCCTAATTTAACTGACTGAGGTGGGACATGGGATGAGGACTACTAGGCCACATGGCGCTGCTTCCACAGCACAGCCCACAGACTACCAGAGCTGAGAATGCTGTCCCATTTCTACTGATCACTAGAAAGAGAGTTGAATAGGAATAAGCTGAACCATCAGAGCCAGAAAACATTTCTACCTGAAGGCTATCAATTCCCTTGATGAGTGAATAAGATGACATCCTCGAAATAAGAACTCTCTTTGTTCCCAAGTTACAGCCACATCCAAGTGGACATCAACCTAGGGCCTTGGAAAACATACATCATTAACCTTGTGTCCGCTGAGGTCCTTTACTGTGACCTCCAAATGATGTTTCATTACAAGTCAAGCTCTGAAGTAGCAGCAGATACTTTTCTTGGCTAAAAGATTCCAATGTTGTTTTCTCCTGCTTCTAATTTTTCTCAGTCACAGTTAAGCCAAAATTGTCAAATTGGTGAGGCAGGGAAGAAAGAGTCATGTAACTGGGAGTCAAGAAACCTAGATTCTAGTCTTAATACTAAAACTAACTTGCTGCGTGACCTTCATATCAGTTCCCTACCAGTACAATATTGAACTGCACTGTTTTACAGTTGAATGAATCTGTCTCTCTCTCCGTGATGACTTTTATGTGCCGCTTTTAGAGTACTCTAGAAGTCATCCCTGATCAAGCACTTAACCAGCCTTTTTTTTTTTTTTAACAATTTCCCTAAGAGCTAGAATTAAGCAGCTTTAAAATAAAAAGCAATCTCTCTCTGTCTCTCTCTCTCTCTCTCTGAAACCTAAATTAAAAGGTATTCAATATGGAGCTTTCATGCCAAACCTTATGCGCTCACAAGGAATAGAGACAAATGATCCAACATGGGCCTTGCCCTCCAGGAACTTAAAACTGAGCTAGGAAGAGAAGTTATGCTCATGGAAAATAAGTGTGAATATGATAGCTCAGTATCCACATTAGAGGACCAAATTTGGGTGCCAAAAGAAGTGAGGTAAGAAAGAGTTCCCTGGAACAGGACTGTCAGAAGGCTTGGTGGACAGAATGAGACTTGAGCTGGACCTTGAGGATTGAGCAAGAATCCATCCTTGTCCCTTCCCCTCAACAATGGCTTGCCTCTTTCTAGGTGTTGGCATGGTCAGAGATAGGCCAAGGGTGGAAAATGTAGCTCCGAGCTCTTCCATGCCATCTACACTTTAGGCTTGAGGGTCCTCATAGGCTCCAGAATGCAGAAGAGTAAATATCCCCATCTTCCATGCCTGCCATTTCCTGAGAGGTTGTTACCTAGTGACACTACCATTTCTTAAACCTTATGCTTTGTATACCTAATCTAACTTAATCCCTGCAAAAAATTTGCCTTCAATGGTAGCATTGTCCCACAGTTGAGAAAACTGGCTCAAAGAAGCAAAGCTGACCTAAGATCATGCAGATAGTAATAGTAATAAAAGCAAAACAACTGCTACCATTTACTGAGTACTCATGATGTGCTAGGAACATAGATGCCTCACTTCATTGTTATAGTAGTCTTATGGGCACAATTATTATCCTCATTATACAAATGAGAAAACTAAGGCTTAGAGAGGTTTTGACTTGTCCAATGTCCTATGGAAGCAGCAGAGCCAGGATTCAAACACACATCTGGGAGACTCTGAAGTCTGGGCTTTTAACCACTAACCCTCTGGAGACAATGGTCTTTCTAACAAACTGTACTTCCTTTTAGTTTCTTTTCAACCTTGTCCTATAACCTGGCTTTTATTATACACTTGATCTCCCAATCCAGCCCAATCTGTCCCCCACCCCCATTCTCAGTTAAATGACCATAACCAAGGAATCTTAGCATTTACAGATTTCTTGGGACCTGATGGTCATCAGTATTTGACCTTAAGCAACTTTCTTCCACCTTTCTATATATCCATCTATACTCAGCCTGAAGGCACAAAGTACAGGGAGGGTGTTTCCTCATGTAGATTACCCCAGTTTCTTAGAATTCTCTTTCTTTGTATGGCACTCCTCCATGCTCGCCTTAAAGCCTTTCTGCTTCTTTAGCCATTATTTATCCCTGTAAAACAATTTGGAGTTAGGCTCCAAGAAAGGCAGAGAATAAAAACCAAACAGTAGATTATTAAAGCATAATGAGTCCAAACAAGAAAATGTGGATAATGGCCAGCAACTCCCATTACTGCAAAAGCAAGTCTGTTACTAATAATTTCAGAGTGGATGCAAACACTACTCCATAGCATTAGTCACCCTTGTGGAGGACTGACAGCTCTGTGACTGAGCAAGGCCTTGCAAGCATCCTTACTCCAAGCCCAGGAGCATGGCATGAGATGTAGTCTTTTCTTTCCAGTCAAGACAGAGGAAAGGAGCTAAGAAGGGGTCCTAAGCCCAAATGCCATAAGGTCCCAGGCTATGGTGTGCTCTCTACTTTTATCTGAATACCTCAGGTAAAATGAAGGGCTCCTTGCTCCATGTTCCTACTAGAATTTATTCTTACCCCCACTACAATGTGGATCACAGTGGATTGGGATGGGGTGCCTACAGGGCAGCCTCACCACGAGCCTTTGGAAGGCAAGGATGATACCTATCATCTTTGTCTCTTCCATTGCATGGCACTATGCCTAAATAAATAAGCAAATACATGTGAGTAGATGGGATATAGCCCTCCTCCCTCTTCATTTCCCAAAGGAAAATCCTAAGTTCCTCTGTGGAAGTTACATACTTGCCCTTTGCAAAGCCAGGACTGGAAAGAGGCAATAACATCAAATAAAGGAAGAAAAATGGGCTTATATAATTTTGTGCTCCCAAAAGTGAGTGGTTCTTATAAAAATATAAAGAGGAAGGTGGCCAAAGCAGGAGAAGAAATAGGAAGTGTGGTATAAAGAAAGAGTTCTGATCTTGGATTCCTGGTTTAAGCCTCACATGTGCACCTAACAAGCTGGGTTACTGTAGGCAAGTTATTTCATGTCTGTAAGGCTCTGTTTCTCCATCTGTGAAATGGGGAGAGTAAAACCTACCTCATAGGCCTATATCAATGATTAGATGCAAGAGAAGAAGCTAAAGTATCCAGCTCCATGTCTGGAACAGAAAAGGACCCCTGACAAAACAATACTGATTCTACTGAAAACCTGTCATAGAAGAAAGCAATTTAACATGCTCCAAAGCCCAGAACAACAGAGCTGAAATGGTGTAACAACTGTAAGGTGCAGAGTGGGTCAGTTGAGGTGACAGTTCCCTCCCTCTGATACTGCCATTCAAGCTGCTGGCCAGCACCAGGAACTAACAAGTATCAATTCATAACTCAGGGTCAGAGCTGTTTGTAGCTTCTGCTTAATTGATAACTGTTCTGATATTGGGGAATCCACCATGGAGCAGCAGCCAAAATGGGG
>VBSM01000937.1:2630390-2644891 GCA_008086735.1 Cheirogaleus medius | reverse complement strand
CTGCACTCCTCATCTTCAAGGCTCTTGTCTCCTTTGCAAAACTTCTTGAACCACTACTGCAATGTATGTTTGCTAGCAGTTCCGGGGCCAAATGCAACGTAGATGTTGCAAGTAGTCTCCACTGCTTTACGACGCATTTTGAACTCGAATAAGAAAATTGCTCAAATTTGTTTTTTGTCTAACATCATTTCCATAGTCTAAAATAAATATAAAATAAACAGTAAGCATTACTATTAAGTCATTAGCAAAAAAACATAAAGTGAGAAATGTGCATTAAAATGATGTACAACAAACCACATTCATTTAAGAATGTGTTCCAATATCATAAGGCAAATTTCAACGCCGCTAAAACTGCAATTACTTTTGCACCAACCTAACAGATCACTTGGCTTCTGGAACAGTCCTTGTGGCAGAGGCCACCTTTCAACATCCAGCACTCAGGGGTAACCGCAAGCACATCTACCCTTTCTGAAAAATGAAGTAGACGGTGACATGAATTCTTTTCCCACATGCTTTTGCTTAACATTTCAGTTGCATGTTCCTGTCTGAACACTTGCTTCTTCCAGTGGAGAGACCCTTGGAAATTCCATCCCTCTCTCCTTTAGGGGAGACAACAGGGATTGCCTGTGCACTACAGGCTATAATAGTATAATCATCACCTCAATACAGTGCTAATAGGTCCAATCTTTATAAAAGAGATTCACATACATGATCTCAGAAAGGCTACCTTCCACTCAGGAAAGAATATTCTCCTAGCTCAGGAAAATAGGATATGGAATGATAGGAGCAATGTTGACTTTGGAGGTAGGCCTTTCTGTCAGGGTAATCATTTCCAGGTTCTTGAGTGTGCTGAATAAAAGTAATGATAATAGTGGCAATGGTAATAATAATGATAATGATAATAATCATGACAAATACCATTATGTGAACACTTACTCTGTGCCAGGCCCTATTCTAAATGCTTTTCATGGATTACCTCATATAATCCTCAAAACAACTCTATAAAGTAGTAAACCCTTATTAGCCCCATTTTACAAATAAGGAATCTAAGGTACAGACTGATTCAATGTCACAAAGCTAGTAAGTGACAGAGCCAGGTTTCAAATATTCAAGTCTGTTTCCAGAGTCCAAACTCTTTCTGAAGAAAGAATTCACTGCTCTTGTCAGATAATCAGAGTTTAGTGCTACCCCCTTTCCCTAAGCAGCCATTCATTTCCATAGGAAAACACACAGACTAGACTCAGAAACTGCAGAGAACTGGAGGTGAATCAGGATCAGACAGGGAGGCCTCACAAATAGGCATGTAGCCAAGCCTGAAACTGGAGCCTCTCCTCTATGTGCGGGTAAGTAGTAGGGAGAAGCTTTGAGAGGTTGCACATGAGTCATGCAGGATAAATAGATCATTTATTATAATATAAGTATAATCATCCAAGTAAGTGCTACAAGGAAGACAGTACTAATACTGTCTGGAAAAGATGTAGAGGGTCTTATAAAAGAGGTAACATTTGAGTTGGGCCTTGAAGGACTGCAACAAGAGGAGAAAAGGGGAAAGGACATTTCAAAAACCACCTTGGAGGAGTGAAAGATCATGGTATACGAATATGTAAAAAATAACAATAATAAACAAATAAAAAGTTTAGTTTGGCTTAAGCATAGGAGCCAAATTTAGATGAAAGAAGTGGGTAGCTAGAGATGAGATTTTAAGATAGGCTGGAGCTATATCATGGAGGTTGTGAATGCCATGCTCAGGAATATGAAATTTATCTTTGGGCCACAAAGGACAATGACTTTAGGGGGTGAGGAGAGGCAAAGAAGTGCCATTATCAAATATGCGTTTTTAGGATATCCCTTTGTGTTTATTATGAAAAGTAAATTGGACCACAGAGACTAAGGTAGGGAGACCATCTAGGGGACTGCTGATGGAAAGGATCTAAATTGGAATAGAAGCATTAGAGATGGATTCTAGAGAGGTTAAAAAGGTGGAATAGAAAGGGCTCAGATACGGGGGTATAATTCATGCAGATGGAAGAAGGAGTCACGAAAATACCATAATATATACAAAGGCAGCTGGGCATGGAGGCTCACGCCTATAATTCCAGCACTTTAGGAGGCTGAAGCAGGAGGATCACTTGAGGCCAGGAGTTTGAGACCAGCCCAGGCAATACATGGAGACCTTGTCTCTATAAAAAATAATAAAATAAGCCAAGTATGTTAGCATGTGTCTATAGTCCTAGTTACTACGAAGGCTGAGGCAAGAGGGTTGCTTGAGCCCAGGAGTTTGAGACTACAGTGAGCTAAGATCTCGCCACTGCACTCCAACATTGGCGACACAGCTTGACTCTGTCTCTTAAAAAAAAAGGGGGGATGGATAACAAGTTTGGGGGTAAGATAATGGTTGATACCGATAAAGAACAGTGTTGAGTAGAAGGATTGGCTCCTTCTTAGAACAGTGTTCAGACAGCCTATAGTAAGTATAATATATTATAGCAGACAAATGAGCTTTGGAATAAGATATATGAATGCACATTGCTGTTCTGTCATTTGGTAGCTATGTTAATTGGGAAAACTACTCACCCACTCTGAGCTTCCAATGACTTCATTAGAAAATGGAGCCACACTGCCTAGATTCAAAAAGACAGACTATACCAAGTGTTGGTGAGGATGTGGAGAAATTGGAACCCTCATCCATTGTTGGTGGGAAAGTAAAATGGTGAAGCTACTTTGGAAGACAGTCTGGCCATTCTTCAAAAGTTTAAATGTACAGTAACCATGTGATCCAGAAATTCCAGTACTAGGTATATATCCAAGATAATTGAAAATAGACAACCATACAAAAATTTGTAAATCAATGTTCATAACAGCAGTATTCATAATAGCCAAAGTTAAATATAACCCAAATGTCAATCAACTAATGAACGGATAAATACAGTGTGGTATATATATATACATATATATATATACACAATGGAATATTATTCAGACATAAAAAAGAATGAACTGTTGATACATGCTACAACACTGATGAACCTTGAAAACATGCTAAGAGAAATAAGCCAGGCACAAAAGAACACATGTTGTATGATTCCATTTACATGAAATGTCTATAACATGGCAAATCTGTAGAGACAGAAAGGAGATTAGTAACTGTCAGAAGTTGGGGAGGGGTGAATTGGAAGATACGGGACTTCTTTTTGGGGTGATAAAATGTTCTAGAATAAGATGTTTGCACAAAATATACTAAAAGCACTGAATTTTGCACTTTAAAAGGGTGAATATTATGGCATATGAATTATATTCAGTTTTTTAAAAAAGTTAAAAATAAAAAAAATAATTTTCTAGACTGGATGATCCCATTGGTGATCTTCTGGCACAAAGCCCTCATCACACAGAGGGGAAACTGGGGTCCAGAAAGGGGAAGTGACTAGCTCAACTTACTAAGCAGGGTAGTGGCCAAGATGAAATTAGACCATAGGTCAAATGAAACCCAATTCATTTATTTATTATACCATGTGCTAGATACTGCACTGGTGCTGGGAAATATAAAAAAATGTTTATACTGAAATAGAGTTTGTATTTAGGGAGACTGTATATAAACAAATTTATTCCATTAAAACAAGATTCTGGGACAGCGGAGTAGGTATTCAATGTTCCCTTCCACTTTCTCTTAAATGCCAACTCACCTACTCTATGAAAGAGAGTGATCCCTTTATCTTCATCATTCCTTATACATATTCATTCTTTCTAGAAATATTTAAAGAACACATGAAATATGTGCCAGTTGTTGTTCTAGGAACTAATGATAAAATAGATCT
The DNA here is from genome assembly GCA_008086735.1 of Cheirogaleus medius. NCBI lineage: Eukaryota > Metazoa > Chordata > Mammalia > Primates > Cheirogaleidae > Cheirogaleus > Cheirogaleus medius. The sequence continues at coordinate 2,641,079 of VBSM01000937.1, read as the reverse complement.
TACATTCTAATGGCAAAGACAGATAATAAATTTGTGAATAAATAGCATTATAGCAGGTGATATGCACAGCATAAAGTAGTGTAAAGGGATAGGGAGTGACTGGAGGAGGAGAAAGAATTATTTAAGTAGAGTGCTCAGAAAAGGTCTCTACAAGGCCATGACACTGAGCAGAGATCTGAATGTAGGAGTGAGCCTTATGGAAGTTCTGTAGGAAGAATGTTTAGGGCTAAGAGAACAGAAAATGTAAAGGCCGTTAGGTACATTTGACACATATAAGGAACAGCAAGAGCAATAAGATTTGAACACAAAATCAAAGGAGACAGAGAGAAAGTGAAGTTCAGAAATGAAAGTCAGAAAGACAAGCAGGGGTCATATAATATAGAATAAAATGTAAATTTTATTCTAAACATGAAGAGACATCACTGAAAATTTGGGACAGAGGGAGTGATGTGATCTGATTTTTTTAAGGATGTACATTTTACTGGCTGCTGGGAAGAACGTATTATAGGCAGGCAAGAAGGCAAACAAGGATACCAGGTAAGAGATGATAGTGGCTCAACCATCATAGGATTTACAAATAATGGGCATGTAGAGCTGACAGGCATTGCTGATGGATTAGATGTGAGGGAAAAGAGAAAAAGAGTAATCAAGGATGATTCCAAAGTTCTTGACCTTAGCACTTGGGTGATTAGCGCTGTCAATTACTTATATGGGGGAGATCAGAGTAGGAGCAGGTTAAGGAGAAGTAGAGAATCAAGAGTTGCGTTTTACACATTTTAAATTTCACAGGCCATGAGTCATTCAAGGAGAACTGTTGAGCTCGGAGTTGGAGATGGCAATAGATGGGAGATATCAGTTCTAGAGATATAAATTTGAAAATCAACTTCAGCATTTAAATGATATTTAAAATCATATGACTTAATGAGGTCACACAGGAAAAAGAACAAAGAGAAGAGGGCTGAGAAAAAAACTCTGGGGCATCCCAACATGTAAGGGAGACTGAGATGGATTGTCTAGTGAGGTAGTAGGAGAGTTTGCTGTCCTGAAAGCCAAGTGAATTAAGTCTTTCAAGAAGGAGGAGTTGGTCAACTGTGTCAAATGCTACTCATAAACTGAGTATGATGAGAGCAGTGGAGTGGCTATTTGGTTTGGTGACATGGTGATTATTGATAACCTTGACAAAAGTGGTCTCAGTGGAGTAGTAGGGACACAGACCCATTTAGATGGGTACAGGCTCCATACCAGCAATTACTCCATTGAATGACATTTGTGTGTGTTCACATATCTATGTCTCCTTTTATCTTTCAAGGCCAGAGAATGTGTCTTATTTTCAACTAGCACCTAGAACAGTACCTGGCACATGGTAGTCATTCAATCTAGGTTAGCTGTACTTGACATTAAAATCTCAGAGCATTCAGAGAGCATCTTGCACACTTATTTCAACGTATTTGGGGCATAAGATATGAGAACATCTTGGATCCTTTACTCACCTTGTAAGGGATTGTGGTAGCTCCCTTTACAACCTCATTCTATCCACTTCCAAAGGACTAATTTCCTGTCTGAATACAAACTACAAACTTTGCTTCCCCCTGGCTGCTTTTAAGCCCAGAAGGCAGGAAAGGTCTACTGTTGTATGGAGAAAGATGGCCACACCTCCACTTCTGCCCATCAATATCACGTTTGTGTCTAATCGCCACTCACTCAGTACTGACCTTCACTTTCATCTAGGGAAGAAGTATAGAAAACCGTCCGTTCCCGCAGCAAGCGCTTAGAAATCGTGATTGGTTTGTGTCTTCTTGCTGTCACCCGAGGTGGAGGCACTGGGGGTGCAGCACTTTCTTCAGGTGGACCTAAATAGATCTGTGGAGGGAGAAGGAAGATATCAAGAAAACAATTAAATCAAGTTTTTGTCTTCCTAATGCTACCCACCAGTTGATGCCTACCAGCCTTATATCTAGAGCTAGCAACATGAATAGTAATATGAGTAAAAGAATTTGGGGGGAATTTTCTTAACCACTCCAGTTGCTCAAAAGTGCTTAGCTATTTCCTATCATTCCCACGGCAAAGGATGTGAAACTTCTCAGCACAGAGGAAAGAATACAGACAAAAGACTGCAATATCAGGCCTGCATTTTCCACTTATTTCCTGTGAGACCATAGGCAAGTTACCTCCTTTTCTGAGCCTCAGCTTTCTCATTTGTAACATGAGGATACCACCACCTATCTCACAGGATGTGATAAGAATCAAGTGAAAAGGGTATCCAGGTGCACTGTATGGGGAAGGATGGGATGTAGAAGGAGACTAAACACACCTACATGCACATATACACATATGCACTTAATACTTCTGAAAGGATACCAAAGAATCTGGTTACATTGTCTCAAGGCAAGAATAATGATCAGCTGGGGAAAAGAGTGAGGCAAACCTATTTTTCCCTCCTATATCATTTTGCTCTTTTAAAATTTTATACCATGATACATCACCTATTCGAAAAACATAGAAGTAAAATAAAATTAAAAAGCAAAAACAAAGTACCTTGGATGCTATAAGGAATGCTGAAGGCATGAAGGAGGAGCTGTGATTAGAATTTTTATATAGTGTCTAATATGTACTTAAGGGTTTTCCACTCTCTGGGAAGACTGACCTTTCAGGCAGAATGTATATACTTTAGGATAACACACTTATGTGGTGAAGAAGGAAGAAGATCACTGTTCAAACAGTGAGAACAACAAAATCAACCTAACTGATGAATATAAAGAGAAATGTCAGAACTGAACATCCTATCAGGCAAAGGTCAAAATAGGCTACAAAGTCATGGAAATTACAAGATTGGGAACACAAGACAGGCCTGTGTAAAAGGTACACAATGATAAGGAATAATACATGAACAATCACAAGCCATGAGTATATTTCTATGACATAGTAGCAAACAGATGAGCATTGAGGCCATAAAGTTCAAGGTCATATTCCCAGTTCCACCACTGTTAGTAATAATATTCTGAAGAGTTACCGTTTTGGGAGCTTCTGCTCAGACACTGTTGTACTTGTTACAGATATTCCTTGCTATTCATAAAGTACACTAGCCTTTTGCACTATTTCTTCTACTTGGATTGCCTTTTCTCCAGATATCCATATTGCTTGCTCTATGAATTCCTCCAGGATGCTAGTTAAATATACCCTTCCCATCACTAAGGCCTTCGAGGTTAACGTATCTAAAACTTTGACATGCTTCCCTCCATTCACCTCTCCTATCTCCCTTTCCTATTTAATTTTTTTTCTCTTCACCATTTCCTATCACTTTCTAATACAGTATATATTTTACTTATTTTGTTTGTTATCTATCTCCCAACTAGATTTGAAGATATATGGAAATATGTTTGTCAAGTTCACTCCTCTATCTGCAGCACCTAGAAGAGTACCTAGAATTGTAGGGTTAAAAGACAAACACGTTTAAAATTCTGATATAAAAGGCAAAATTGTCCCCTGAAAAGACTGTAACAGCTACTTCTTATTCTAGACAACATAGGGCAAGAGAGACTAGTTTTACTCTTTCAGCCTGAAACAATTGCAAAAAACAAACAAACAAAAACTAGGAAAAATACATGCAACAATGGTTTTCAAGGCACTGTAAATCCAGCAGTGAAGGACAGTGATCCCTGAGAAACAGGAGAAACAAACAAGGTGAGCCCTACAGATGTCCAGCTTACCACCTGGAGAGAGTTTTGCAGGCCATAGTGCAAAAAGAGAAACCCGGGAGAAGCCCAGCAGCCTCCCCAAAGAGATGAGCTGGGAGTATGGGAAAGAAAAGGAAGCAAAAGTTTGCAAGGCAGAGTACCAGAGAGGAGATAAATACATTTGTACATTAAAAACTTTAAACTACTGCTTAGAAAAATTAAGTAAACCTGAATAGAGATATATTAATATTTGTTCACAGGTAGGAAGACTCAATATTGTTACTATGTAAACTCTCCCAAAATTGATCTATAGATTGAACACAACTCCACATCAGTAACCTTGTATTAATACATAGAAATTGACAAGCTGATTCAAAAATTTATAGGGAAATGAAAAGGACCTATAATAACCACAACGATCTTGAAAAATAAAAAGAAAAGTTGGAGGACTGATACTACCTCATTTCTAGTCTTATAAAGCTATAAGAATTAAGACAGTGTGGCACTGGTGTCAAGATGGGTGAATAGACAATGGAACAGAATAGAAAGTCAAGAAATAGACCCACACGCATATAGATAATTGATTTTATTTTTTACAAGGGCAATTAAGTGGATAAAGGACAGCAATGATGCTGGAATAATGGGATATCTATATGCAAAAAAAAGAGAATGTCAATCCACATCTTACACCACATACAAAAACTAACTCAAAATGGATCTACATCCAAATGTAAAAGCTGAAATTATAGAATTTCTAGGATAAACATCCTTACAATTTTGGATAAGGCAAAGAATTCTTAGATACAATGATTCATAAAAGAAAGAAAGAAAGAAATTGGACTTTTATCAAATTTAAAAACTTGTGCTTTTCTAAAAGATAAATTATTAAGAGAATGAAAAGGAAAGCCAAAGGCTGAGTTGAAATATTGGCAAATCTTAGGATTTGTAATTCAGAATATATAAAGAACTATCAAAACCCAATAATAAAAAACAAAGAAATCAGTTTTTAAAGATTAGACAAAAGATCTGAACAAACTTTAAAAAAGAAGACAAAAAGCAAACATTAAAAAAAGTTCACCAACATTAAGTCATTAGGGAAATGCAAGTTAAAGCCACAATGGGATATACACCTATTAGAATGTTTGAAATTATTAAAAGACTGAATATACCACCTGTTAATGAGGTTATGGAGGAATTAGAACTTTCACTGCTGCTGGGAATGTAAAATCATACAATGGTAGAGTAAATTTAAAAGAAAACATGGCCCAATAACATAGATAATCTGAATAGTTCTATAACCATTAAAAATTTTGAATTCATAGTTTTAAAACTTCTAAAAAAGAACTCTCCAGGCCCAGATGGTTTAACTGGAAAATTCTACCAAACATATAAAGAATTAATATGAATTTCAGTCTTTTCCAGAAAGAAAAATGGTACAGTAAGGATAACAGTTTAGCCATTTCTTAAAAAGTTAAACATATAATTACCATGTAACCCAGTCATGAACTCTTGTATGTTTACATAAGGTAAAAGAAAACACACAGCCATAGACTTGTACACAAATGTTCAAAGCAGCTTTACTTGTAATAGCCTCAAAGTGGAAACAACCCAGACACCCACTAACTCACAAATAGATAACCAAATTTTAGTGTATATATAGAATACTACTCAGCAATAAAAAGGAATAAGCTATTGATTCATGAGACAACCTGGATTAATCTCAGAATAATTATGCTGAATGAAAGAAGCTACACCAAAAAAAAAGAATATATTGTATGACTCTATTTATACAAAACTTTAGAAAATGCAAATTAATCTATACTGACAGTTGCCTGAGGTGGAGATGTGTGTGAGTTGGTTGAAGGGAAGGACTTCCAAGGGACAAAAAGAAACTTTTGGGGTTGATGGATATATTCACTCCCTTGACTGCAGTGATGGTTTCATGGGTATACACATATATTAAAACATACAAAATAACACTTTAAATGTGTGCAATTTGATGTCAGTTATACCTCTCTATATAAAGCTGTTTAAGACAAGATTATAACAATTTCTATTCCCACCAACAATTTTAAGTGTGCTTGTTTCCTCACAAATGTTTGCTTAGGAAGAGTATCTCTATATTAAAATCATGAAAATATTTTCATATATTTTTTCTAAGTACTATTTTCTAATTATCATGTTTAGATAAATATTCTGCTTGGAATTTATTTTTGTGTGTGGTATGAGATAGAGATAATTCTAATTTTATCAAATGAATATCCAATTTTCCATATTATGCTTCTTGTATAAAATTTATAACTACCCTAAATAGTCATTCCTAAACAAAATAAAAACATAGGAGCTATCATAGAAAATAACAGCAGACTAGATTTATAAACATTATAATTTCTTTGAGGCAACAAAAGTCATTTAAAACTCACAAGGCAAGCAATAAATTAGGAGAAAAGATTTGCAACATACATAATAGACAATGAGTTAATATCCAATCAGTAAGAAAAAGGACGGATAGCCTAATAGAAAAATGGGCAAAGGCATTAAAAGGGACATAGAAAGAAAAAAGAAAATCAAATAGCCAATAAACATAAAAAAGTCAACTTTAACAATTATAAAAATATGTAGTTTAAACAATATATCACATTTTGCTGATTACACTGATGATTTAAGAAAAATTCCTATTGCCTCAAACTGGCAAAAGAGTGGTTAAAATAGTCAATTTTAAAAGTTGTTATTGGGAGGGTGATTTGATTTAATGATATTTGGGGGCAATCTTTAAAATGTGCATGCCCTTTGATTCTCTGTGATTTTAGGACTCCTAATGAGCAGAAATTCTGACACATACCTACACTGATTATCTATGCAAGTTCCATGTACCATTCTTATAAAAAACAATAAGACCACATCAATAACTAGTAACATGGGGAATATTACATAAATAGTGGTTCATCACTGAAGAGTATTATGTAACTGTTAAAAAGTGATGATGTAGACTTATATAAACTGATGTGGAAAGATTAAGTAAATATTTTAAAGATTAAATAAATGTTTTACATAACAGTATATATAATATGATATCATAATTCAAAAATAACTTTGTGTGTACATGTGTGTATTTGTCTTTTTAGGTTTACACATGCATAGAAAAGGGTCTAGAAACATACACACTAAATTGTTGATCATCATCATCTTTGGGAAAATGAATAGGATTAGAGGAGTGCCAAAGGAAAAATTCATATTTTAGTCTATAAACTTATAAATTATTTAAATTTTTATACTGAAGTTTAAGTTTATTTTGATTTTTTAAAAACATAATAAAAAAGAAAAGAAGGAAATAACTCTGAAAGTCTTTTTTATTGTTGTTTAAGAAAGCACCTAAACGTTAGGAATCTAACACAACTGAGTTCAAATCCCAGCTCAATCATGTATGACTTCAGTCACCTTACATAAGTCATTTAACTTCTCTGAGCCTTAATTTTCTCATCTGCCAAAGAGAATCATGCCTACCTTCAAGTAAAATTGTCACGATCAACTGATAAATGCACCTAAGTACCTGTCTAGCATAAATCCCCCTTCTCTCTCTTCAGTGTCTTTCCATGTGGTCTAGAATAGAGCTTCTCAACTGGAGGCAATTCTTTCCTCCAAGGGACATTTCATGACATCTGTGCAAATATTTTATCATCACAACTGTGGGGGGCAGGTTGGCATCTAGTGGGGAAAGGCCAGGGATGCTGCTGAACATCCTACAATGCATAGGACAGTCCCCACAACTAAGTATTATCAGCCCAAAATGTCAAATTAGTGGCGAGGTTGAGAAACTCTACTCTAAAAAAATGAACATGAATAACAAATGAGAATAATATTACCAAATGCAGATGGGATCCAAGAAATTTTAATCCTCAACTAAATTTCTGAAAACACTGGAAAAGTTGAGTGAAGGAAAACAGAATACATATTTAGTATGTTTATTTGCAGCCATCCATCTGTGCATCCATCCACCCATCTAAAAACCTTATTTGATTGTACCAAAGTGACTGTTATTAATGAAGATGAACTCATTGTCTATTATTTCCCCTTGCTCACTTAGATGTCATCCTTGCTGAGGCATTCAGGATACACCAGACCACAGACACCTCTCCTCTCAGATGGCCTCACCTCATGCTTCAGAGAAAACAGAAGTCATTAGAAGAAAACATCTTTAACTTCCTGTCCTGATACTGACAAACTCATTGGCATACACACTTTTAAACTTATCCTGACTCCTCACTTTCTATCTAAGGAGAATGCTCTGGATCCAGTCTCATCTCTTCTTGTCTCCTTAGGGATCTTCTTTTGTCACTTGTCTCTTTTCTTACACTACTGTTTCTCAGAAGCATTGAAACTAACTTAAGTGCCTCTGGTCTGAACCACCATCTGTCTGCCTACCTGCATCACCCCTTTTTTCTACTATACTTCCCAGCAAGTTTGGCCTCCATTTCTTCATCCACCACTTGCTCCTCAACCTGGTCTCTGCACACACCACTGTGCTGTAACTGTTTTCACAATGATTACCACTAACCTCCTAGCTGCCAAATCCAGTGGATGCTTTTCAATCCCTATTTTGACTTTGCTCTGATATTTGACACATCGAACCGTTTCCTCCCTAAAAATGCCTCTCGCTTTATCTTTCAAAATGACCACATTTCTGCTCCTTTGAACACTACCCAGACACTTTCAGTGGCCTGAATTGTGTTCTCAGTCTTCTATTGATCTCACTAATCTAGACTCATTTGCTCTCTACAGTTTCATCCATTCTCATTCTCACTACCAGATTTCTCTACTGGTTTCTTTACAAATATATCTAATCGCCTGCTCAATGTTACAATATTGATATCTCAGAGGTATCTCAAACTCAACAATTCTAGAATAAAACACATTTAATTCTTCCCTTATAATTTTTCATTACCTAAAACAGTGCTAATGCCCAAGCCAGAAAACTGGACATTATTATCCTGGTATCATCCCTCTCTCTCACATCCCACATCCATCTAGTCACCAAGTTATATCAATTATATTTCCTTCATGTCTCTCTAATCCACCCCCCTGCTCACTGCTTCTTCTTTAGTTGAATCTCATCATGTGTCTCCATGATTACAACAGTCTCCAAACTAGTCCTTCTGTATCCAGTCACTCCTTTCTTTAATCTGTCTCCCCAAGGGCAGATAGAGTGATCCTTCTAAACTCTTGATTGTGTTACTCCTCCACTTAAAATATTTCACTGACTCCTCAATGTCTTCATGACAAAGTCCAAACTCCTTAGTACACAAGGCGCCCCATCATCTGGCCCCTGCCTACAATCTCCAGTCCCATCATCCACTATTCCCCCTCTATTCACCATATACTACAGCTACACTGAATTCGTATCATTCTTTAGTCTCTCAGTTATTTAGTTCCTTATTTTCTTAAAGTTTTAAAATTCTTTGGTCCCTAATTCCTATATGGATACAGAGTTCTCTATGCCTAGAATAATTTCATCCCTTAGGGCAGAGGCTGCTAATTGCTTACCAGCATCCTCCCTTCTTACTATACTAATATAAGTTACTGAGTTATAGCTGGGCACCCATGCCTACATTTCTTAGCCTTCCTTGCAGCTGGGTAAGGCCATGTGATAAAGTTTTAGAGAATAGAATACAAGTAGAAGTGACATATGCAAACCTCTGGGTCATGTTTTTATACAGAAGCTGTCTGTATTCCATTCTCTCTCTTCCCCCTTTCTCTCTTAGGTAGTAAATAGAAACAAATGGAACAGCTATCAAGGATGCAGAGATTGAAGATAAGTGGTAAGGATGGCAGAGCTGTCCCACCAATCTTGGACTATTCACTTCTAGACTTTTATGTGACAGAAAAAGGAACTTTTTGCTATCTCATTTCAGCCATTGAATCTGTAGTCCTCTGTTATAGGAGGACTTTTGTTACAGAAGGTTAGCCTATAGCTTAATTAAACTACTCCTTTCACATTCAGAACTCATCCCATGTGTTAACCACTGAATGAAGCCTTCTATGATTCCCAAGACAGCGGTAAGTTCCCTTTCCATGTGTGTCCATAGCATCCAATGCACATTTTCATTAGTTATCATACTACATCCTGAGTGTTAGTTGGTCCCAAACCCCTGCCAGTTCCATAACTTTCCTGATAGCAAAGATTTTTGTCTGATTTGTCTCTAGAAGCTACCGTGTTTCCCCGAAAATAAGACCTACCCATAAAATAAGCCCTAGCAAGATTTCCAAGCATTTGTGCAATATAAGCCCTACCCTGAAAATAAGACCTAGTGATGGGTGTGGCTACGCAGCGCATCTGCACAACCCATGCATTTCGTTGCGGAGCAGTCAAGAAGAGGAGCAGCCCTTCTCATCTGCACCATGAGAGCTCTATTGCTCTACAGGACAGATTGGGGCAAATGGTTCTAAAGGAATTAGAGTCGTAAGACATTCAGGATGGAATTCGGGGTTTGGAGAGTTATGATGGTGTTCCAGAAGACGACGACTTAACTATATTTGAATAAATGTAGATTGTTATACCGTACTTAAAAAAAAACAACACATTTCCTGAAAATAAGCCCTAGGGTGTATTCTTGAGGAAAAATAAATATAAGACCCTGTCTTATTTTCGGGGAAACACGGTAGTGCTTAGAAGAGCACCAGGCAAGAGGGAGAAGCTCAATAACAGCTTTTAGAATGAATCAATGAAGGAATGAATGAATGAATCTTGGTAGCCAGGCCTTTTAAAGCCTAGTGAGTAATAGAGCTTTAACTCATTTATTTCTTTTCCAACTGTAATTGGGAAGTGAGAGTATAATACTGAGGTTAAAGACGTGCATTGTCAATGAGCAGTGCTATTTTGAAAGTAATATTTTCTTTTGAAAAGTAGAGGTCTCAACAGTGGGTTTAAAATGTTCAGTAAACCATGCTATAAACAGATGTGTGCCACCTACAAAGAAGAACTGGTGCCTATTCTGCAGAAATTATTCCACAACATCGA
>VBSM01000937.1:2610715-2621439 GCA_008086735.1 Cheirogaleus medius | reverse complement strand
AAAAAAAAAAGACTTAAGAACAGACTCCTTTTAAGTATCAATTCTTCTCATGCCTTTAAATTTTATTTAGAGACACATACTCTTAAAAGAGAGGCTGAAGGGAGAGAATGATAGAGAAACTTAAAACCAATGTGTTTAAGCCCTTTTCTATTAAAGATCAAGTGTAAATGGAAAAAACACATTACTGAAATTATAATATGTCAAATGAAAAATCATACCCCATTAACTGAACAACTTGGCAGGAACATATAATCCCTGATACTTGCACAGCAGCACCAACTCCCACATATATTATGTCTTTTAATCCCCACAACCATCCTATGAGGTTACACCTACATAAGGTCCAGGATTTCTGGAACAATCTCACCAACACATCATTTTGCTATTTCAAAAAAGGTAATTTGATAAATGTAAAAAAAACTGGGTCTTCATTTCATATCTCCATGTAAGATGTTTCATATGAAATAAATTCATAAATCAGAAAAAAAATCCTTAGTTACCATGTTTGTTTGGGAAACATGGTCATTTCTGGTATCACACAAAGGTCAGAACATCAATCATTTAACACATATTTACAGGTTGCAAGGGTGTGACAACCTCACTCAACAGCTGACCACTGTTGAAGAAATGGTCTCCTGTCAGATCCTGAGAGTAACAGATAACCAATACTTTCATTGGTCTTCAAATAATGCCACAGAATATGCTTTTGGCATAGCAAAATCACACCTTTATGAACTAGGTTAGGGTGAGATCATTTGCCAAAGAATGGATTTTCCAGTAAAATTAAAGTTGGAATTTCCTTATAAAAATTGTTAAGAATAAAAACTAATAAATGGGACCTGAACAAATTAAAAAGCTTCTGCAAAGCCAAGGAAACTATCACAAGAGCAAACAGACAACCTACAGAATGGGAGAAAACATTCATATGTTACACATCTAATAAAGGTCTGATAACTAGAATCTATATAGAACTCAGGAAAATCAGCAAGAAAAAATCAAACAACTCTATCAAAAAGTGGGCAAAGGACACGAACAGAAACTTTTCAAATCAAAACCACAATGAGATATCACTTAACTCCTGTGAGAATGGCCTTTATCAAAAAGTCCCAAAACAATAAACGGCGTGGATGCAGAAAGATAGAAACACTCCTACACTGCTGGTGGGACTGCAAACTAGTTCAACCTCTGTGGAAAGCAATATGAAGATGCCTCAAAGAGATACAAGTAGAACTACCATTTGATCCAGCAATCCCATTCCTGGACATCTGCCCAAAAGAACAAAAGACATCCTGGATAGAGCTGGAGCCCATTCTATTAAGTGAAGTATCCCAAGAATGGAAAGACAAGCACCACATGTACTTACCACCATCAAATTGGTATTAATTGATCAACACTTATGTACACATATAGTAATAACATTCATCAGGTGTGGGGTAGGTGGGAGTGGGGAGGCGGGGATGGGTATATTCACACCTAATGGGTGCAGTGCCCACCGTCTGGGGGATGGACATGCTTCAAGCTTTGACTCAGATGGCCCAAAGACAAAATATGTTTCCTAAACATTTGTACCCCTATAATACGCTGAATAAAAAAATAAAAAAGGTACTAATTTGAGTTTCCACACATTAACTGTAAGTATATAGAAATACAAGTAATTTTTGCATGATTTTGAATCCTGCAACCTTAATGAAATTACTTATTCGTTCTAGTAATTGTTTTTTATCTATAGACTCCTTAGGATTTTCCATGTAGATAATTCTGTCATCTGCAAAAAGGAGAAGGTCTGTTTCTTCATTTTCAATTTAAGCATGTTTGACTTCCTTTTATTGCTTAACTGCACTGGGTAGGAATTCCATTACGATGGTAAATAGCGATGGTGAGAGTGAACATCCTTGCCTTATTCCTAATCTTAAGGATAAAGCATTCAATATTTCATGAGTACGTAAGATGTTAGCCATGGGATATTTTGTAGATTTCTTTTTACCACGTTGAGGATATTTCCCCATTCCTAGTTTCCTGAGAGTTTTTTGTTGTTGTTGTTGTTAACATGAATAGATGTTATTTTTTTCAAATGGTTTTTCCTGCATAAATTGATATGACGTGATTTTGCTTCATTAGTCTGTTAATATGGTAGATTACATTGATTGTCAAATATTGAATCAACCTTGAATCCCTAGAATAATCCCCTTAGTTACAGTGTATAATTTCTTTATACTGCTCAATTCTATCTGCTAATATTTTGTTAATGACTTTTGCATCCATGTACATGAAGGATATTGATCTATAGTTCTGTTTTCCTGTACTGTTTTTTGAGTTTTGGGTATCAGAGAAATGCTGCTTTCATAAAATGAGTCAGGAAGTATTTCCTACTATATTGTTTTCTGGGAGAGACTGTGTAGAATTGGTGTGAATTTTTCTTTAATTATTTGGAAACATTTTCTAATCAAATCATGTAGGCCTGCAGATTTCTTTTTACATGACATTTAATTATGAATTCAATATCCTTATTAGTTATTTGGCTATTCAAATGACCTATTTCATATTGGGTGAATTTTGGCAGTTTGTGCTTTTTAAAAATTGGTCCATTTCATCTAAGTTGTCAAATTTATATGCACGGACTTGTTCATATTATTCCCTTATTATCCTTTCTAATGGCCAAAGTGTTATTAATGAAATCTTCTGTTTCATTCCACATACTGGTATAATTTGTTCCTTCTCTTTTTTGTCAGTCATGCTAGAACTTTGTGAATTTTATTGATTTTGGGGTTTGATTCTTTGGAACCAGTTCTTTTTCTCTATCATTTTTATTTTTTCACTTTCAGAGATTTCTGATCTTATTTTTATTATTTACATTTATTTGTTTCTTCTTTCTGCTTGCTTTTGATTCATTTTGCTCTTCTTTTTCTAAGCTCTTAAACTGGGATTTTAGATTACTGATTTCAGACTTTTCCTCTTTTATAAAGGAAGCATTCAATCATATAATATTCCCTATTGGCAATGATTTAGCTGTGTCCAATAAATTTTGGCATACCGTATTTTCATTATCATTCAGTTCAGTGTAATTTTTTATTTCTTTTGAGACTTCCTTCTTTACCCACGGATTATTCACAAATGTTAGTATTCAAGCATTTGGAGATTTACATGTTGCCATCAATTAATGATTTCCAGTTTGATTCCACTATGGTCAGACAAAACACCCTGAATGATTTTAATCATTTTAAATATATTTCAGTTTGTTTTATCACACAGGGTATGGTCTATCTTGTTATGTATACTATGAACACCAGAAAATAAGACATTCTGCTATAGTTAGATGGAGTGTTTGACAAATATCTGTTAGATCCTGTTTGTTGATGGTGATCTTGAATTCTTCTGAATCCTTGGTGATTTTCTGTCCAGTTTCTTTTACTTGTCGAAGTCTACTAGTATAATTGAGGATTTTTCTATTTCTCCTTTCCGTTCCACAAATTTTTACTTCACATATTTTGAAGTTTTGTTGTTTGATGCATACACTTAGGATTACTATGTTTTCTTGAACATTTTGTAGAATTCCGTTTTGATTTATACGTAGTATTTTTCAATGGATCTCTTCATATAGATTTTCAATGGTTGCTTTAGACATTACATTGTATATAATTTATCACAGGCTATTAGCATGGACATTTACTTATTCAAGTGAAATGGACAAACCTTACCTCCTTTGATGTTCTTTACTCTCCCTCTCCCCACTTTCACAATATATCTGTCTTAAAATATTGCCACTACATACATAGAAAAGTACATCATATCATGATAGAATTTTTGCTTTAATCATCAAACAACAGAAGGCAAATGTATTGAATTTACCCATAATTTTGCTTTATGAAGTTATTTCCTCTTTGCTGATATTCTAAGATCCCTTTTATTATTGTGTCCTTTCTGTTTATAGAACTTCACTTATCCATTCTTTCAGAGTAGGTCTGCTGGCAAAAAATTCTCTTAGATTTCTGCTGTTTGGATTATATAATTTCTGATCTATCCTAAAGTTCACATTTTTTTTCTTCCCTCTGGGCTCTCCATTCTATGACTCAGCCTATACATTTCATTTTTTTTAATTTCACTTATTGTATTTTTCACTTCTATAACTTCCATTTGATTTTTCTACATTTTTCTATTACTTTACTGAGAGTTTCTGTTATTTTCAGTTATTTCAAATATATTCCTAATCGCTTATTAAAGCCTTTTTATAATGGTTGCTTTAAAATTCTTGTCAGATAATTAACACCTGTATCATCTTCATGTTGATGTCTGTCTTAGTCTATGTTCTGTTGCTATATAACAGAATACCATAGACTGGGTAATTTATAAGGAATAAAAATTTATTTCTCACAGTTCTGCAGTTTGGGAAGTTCAATATCAAAGTGCCTGCATCTGGCAAGAGACAATGTGCTACCTCATCTCATGGTGAAAGGGCAAAGAAAGGCCAAGAGAGGGCAAGAGCTGACCGAACATGCTTTCATAACAAACCTACTCTCAAGGTAACAAACCCACTCTCAATATAACATTAATCCATTCATTAGGGCAGAGCCCTCATGACCTCATCACCTCTTAAAGGTCCCACTTTTCAATACTGCTGCTTTGGGGGTTAAGTGACCAACACATCAACTTCACGTGACACATTCAAACTAAACATTCTGCCCTTGGCCCTCAAAATTCACATCCTTCTCACATGTAAATACATTCATTCCATACCAAGAACCCCAATGTCTTAACTCTTTCTATAAACAACTCGAAAGTCTAAAGTCTCATCTAGATCATACATGGGTGAGACTCAAGACAGGATTTGTGCTGAGGCAAATTCCCTTTAGCTGTGAGCCTGTGAAATCAAAAACTTATCTACTTCCAAACTACACTGGAAGGACAGGTATAGAACAGACATTCCTATTCCAAAAGGGATAAATAGGAAAGAAGAGGGGTAACTAGGCCCAATTAAGTCCAAAACCCAAAAGGGAAAACAACATTAAGTCAAAAAGCTGGAGAATAATCTACTTTGACTCCACATCCCACATTCTCGGCACACACTGAAGTGGGGATCAGGCCTGAGGCCTCGGACAGCACCACCTATATGGCTTTGCTGGGCTTATCCTGGGGATGAATGAAGTCTCATGCTTAAAGCTCTCTCAAGCTGGCGTTGCACACTGGTAACTCTACAGTTCTGGGGTCTGTTGGTACCACTCCCACAGATCCACTAAGCATTACCATAGTAGGGACTCTGTAGTGGATGTATTCCAACAGCTCCAGAAGGCTATCTGGGGTGGCTTTGTCACTGTAACCAGTCTCTGCCTAGGTCACCAGCCTGTCTGTGACGAGGCTGTCATAACCTCATAGCCCTTACATTCTGGGGATCTGCAGAGTCAGCACCATGTGGACAACACCAAGGCTTGCCATTTGTGCCCTCTAAGGCAGCACCCTGAGCTGTACCGGGCTTGCTTATTTTATTTTATTATCTTATTTTATTCTATTATTTAAGAGACATTGCTCACTATATTGCCTAGGCTGGCCTCACACTCCGGGGCTCAAGCGATCTTCCTGCCTCAGCCTCCCAAATAGCTCGGATTACAGGCACAGGCCACCATATCCAATGGTTTGAGTTTTTAATGATGTTTTTCCGATGTAAATATTTATATTTTATGTAATCAAATCTATCCATTTTTATTTATTTTACTGCCTCTGGATGTTGAGTGATGGTTAGAAAAGCACTCCTTACACCAAAATTAAAGAGGGATTTATCCATGTTTTCTTCTAGTAATTGTATAGTTTTAAGTTTTACATTTAGATCTCTGAACATGTGGAGTGTATTGCTGCTATACATGGTGTGAGATATGGATCTAATTTTATCTTCATCCAAATAGCTACCCGATTGTCCTAGTACCCTTTAACAAAAAGTCCATTTCTGTCCTCCAGTGATCTGAGATGCTCTTTTATTAAATATGAAACTTCCATTTTTCTACTTTATTATGTTCTACATATAAGAATCTAACAAAAGTACATATGTGTTAAAATCTATTAAATGTATTAATGCATGTGGATATATGTACATTTTTTCTTGTCTGCAATGATAAATAAGAAACCACTGAAGTGACACTCCTGCCTTCCTAAAACTCTCTTCTATCAAGGAAAACAAGACTTCCTAATCTACCAGTTAGTTATCCCATTGCTGATCTTTCTTTCTCAATCTGTTTCGCGGTCTTCTCTATTGGTCCTTCAAACACTGGCACTCCCTAGATTTTAATCCTTGGTCTAACACTCTTTTGCAACAAGTATTCCATAGACAAAAGTATTCACTCACATAATTTTAACCATTACCTCTATGCTACTGAAGATCAATTCTATTTCTCTAATCCAGTTTTCTTCTCTGACCTCAGATGTGTCATGAGCATAGGTAACTTAACATGTCCTAAACTGAATCTTGCTCTTTTAATTCAAATCTGCTCTTTCCCAAGCCTCATCCATTTCAGTAAATGGCAACTTTATCTTTCTAATAGCTCAGATAGCAACCCTTGTTTACCCATGACTTCTCTTTTTCTCCTACTCTAGATATGATTTATCAGCAAATACTAAGGGCTCTGCCTTTAACATATAATTAGAATCCGACGACTTTTCACTATCTGCACTGTTACTACCCTCACATCCAAAGTACAACCATTTCTGAAAACTGTATTATTGAAGTAGCTTTTTAAAGTAGTCTCCTCGCTTCTACTCTTACACCATAAAGCCATTCTCCACAGAACAGCCAGAATAGTCCTCTTAAACCTAAGTCAAATCATATCATTCCTATGCTCCAAACCCTCCTATCTTTCTCAGAGGAAAGCTGAAATCCTTCCAGTGGATTCTCAGACTCTACTACAGGATCTACTACTCTGCTTTCCCTCTCCATTACCTCTTTGAATCCATCTTTGCTATTTCACCTTTTGCTTAACCCAGTCTAGCCAATCTGGCTATCCAGGGGGAAAGCATTCTAGGCTGAGGAAATAGTTAAGTGCAGAATCCCTGAGGCAGAAGTTTAGAATCCCCAAACTGAGCCTTTTCCCATCTCCCCAAAACATTCCCATTCTATATTTCTTATATGTATGAAGGACAGTCCCAACACACCAGTCAGCCAAGTCAGAAAATCAGGATTCAGAAATCTCCTCTCTTACAACTTCCCCTTCCAATCACCAAAGCCTGCTGTCACTGCCTCCCTGTCCTTCCTTCTTGAATTATGCTTCCATAGGATGGTACTAGCTGTAAGGAAGCTTATAACCAAATGTAGGGACTCTGTAGCAAGTGTACAGGACTTAGCAATAAATAATTCCTGTCTGAGCTTCATTTCTGGGTTCATTTTCTGTCTGTACCCTTGTTTAACCTTTACCATTTCACCTGATTATAATATATGGTGTCTCCTATTTTATATACCATATAAAATATACCACCTTAACTGCTTTTGGAATGAGATGGGGTTCAAATAAGTATAGGTATTGATTTACTTATGGTTTTTATGTGGTTCAGGACTCACTATACCAAATTATAGCATTCTGGCATTTGTGGAGAACCAAGAAGGTCTTTATGACCTTCTTCCACCCTACTAACCCGAATCAGGGTCCCCCAAAATTCTCTAAGTCTCCTCTAAAGGTCATAACCTTCCATTCAAGAGGTACACTTATTATCCCTGTAGGAAAAAAGCATCCTTATCCTGGATGACAGAGAAATGTCAGGAAGAATCTGGACAGACCTTGCTAAGGCTCCCAAGTTTATTACCATTAGATCACACCTTTTTGTCCTCTAATCATATGTCTTCACAACAATCTACTTCTTCATCAAACAAATTTACCTGTTTCTTCAGGTCTTCATTTCTGAAGCCTCCTGTGTCATATAAAACTTGTTAAATAAATTTATATGCTTTCTCTTGTTAATCTATCTTTTGTTATAGAGGTTTCAGCCAGGAACCTAGCAATGGTTGAGAAGATAAATATTAATATGTTCTCCCCTACAGTTTGATTGTGTATATACTACTTTTATACTTAACATTTTCTTCTGTTTACCTCTCTATCTTCATACTACATTATTTACTCCTTAAAGGCACAGACAGTGAATTTTTCTTCTGCAATACCCACAGCATCTAGATTTATCTTCTCAACCACTGCTAGGTTCCTGGCTGAAACTTCTATAACAAAAGACACCATTTTGTCCTCTAATCATATGTCTTCACAACAATCTACTTCTCTCATTGTCAACTTGAGCCAAGGAAGAAAACACAACATTAAAAGGCAGTTGGGGGAAAATGTCACACGTTTGCAGGACTGGTGGAAAAATAGAAAATGCATACCTTGCCAAAGTGCTCGATTAGAATTTCCACCACAATGTTCTGGAATTTGATATTCATCATGGCGGCCACAGTGTCCTCCTGAGCTCTCATCAGGGTTGGCCCAAAGATCACCCCCATGTTGGAGGGGGTCATAAGATTCTCTTTGCTGTGCTCACACACACTGCCAGAACAAAAAGAAACTGATTAACAAGACTTGCTCCAATACCACCGTGTAACCAAGACTGTGTTTGGCGCTATAGTGGGCAAAAGTTAAAAAGTAGAAGGAAAGAAATGGACCAGAGTATATATGGGAAGACAAGATTAGAAAGGATACAACTAGCAAAGAATATCAGATAGTATAATTAGGAGACAAAGGAAGATATAGCTAATTTAGCTAGCAGCACTGAAATAGTTAAGACAGTTGGGGGTGAAGGGGGGGCATAGTATTTGGAGAGACAGGAGGGAAGCAAGAAGACATTCAGGTAAGATAAAGAGCCCATGTAAGTGTAAAGCATGTACAAAAACAACAAAACACAAGGAGAGAGTGCCTACCAACCTCTTCAGTCAGGAATCTAGCCCCTTTCCCACCTCAGAAAAGCAAAAACCTGAAAAAACTGAAAGGGATCTTTAAGTTCAGTCCTGGATCATCTTCCTTATTTAACAGATGGAAAAAAAAAAAAAACATAGGCCGAAAGAAGAAAAGAGACTTGCCTGAAATCACAATCAGTTAGCTACAGAGTAGGGCCTATAATTTCAGATTTTCTGATCCCTAGTCATTCTCTTTGCTTAAATTCCATTTAGTGGCTCCTTATCGCTTATATGGCAAGGCCAATTGTCTTCAAAGTCGTAATTGATGCCTTCTGGAACTTGAATAGCTTGACCCCTATTTCTAGTCCCTATGCACAGCTTAGGCTCTACAGCTGAGCTGGGTCTGAATCCCAACACTGTTGCTCACCAGCTGTGCAACAGAGGGTGTTAACTCATCCTAACCTCTCGGAACGTCCATTTTCTGAGGACTATTGCTTCAGCATGGCACCTAGCCCCCTGGAATGTATCTGTTGTTATTATTGCCTCTCCAAGGACCTCTATTCTAGGCACTGCTAACCTCTCAACAATTGTGTCACACTAAAGTGCTTAGATTAGGGTTTTTTGCCTACACGGTTTTTTCAGGCCCCTATATATTTGCTCATGCCATTCCCTCTGCCTACAATGTCCCCCACTGCTGTATCTAAAAAATGTCTATTGATCCTCCGAGATTCACATTCAGTGACATTTCCTTCAGGGCAACCACAGCCCACTATGCTCTTCTTAATTGACACTGTTGGCAAGGAAAGCATATTGCAGTTTTCTGTTTACTTATCTGCCTCTCCTGCTAGGTGGTAAACAACTTCCAAGTGTGTGTGCACCTGGCACATATCAGGTGCTAATGAATTATTTTGGACAGAGCTAAGCTCCTCTAGTGTTCTTTCAAACAGTACTGCAGGCAGCCAAGTGAAAGGCACGCAGCCCTTTGGTCAGTTTGCTTGTGTTGGTGGTGGTGGGTGGGGGAAGGGTGGTGTGTGTGAAAAGATTAGGCAGCTCAACTGCCCGCTAATTTTCCAAACCTTCCAGGGCCAAGGCGCAGGAGAGGCTGACTCATAAACAGGCAAGTTTTTGACACTAAATGGGTAATTGAGGGGGACAGAATTCTTACACAAATCTTAATGAAGTCTGTTAAGCCCCAGACAAAGGCAGAGCACCATTCAGATGGTAATGAACAACAACCACTCACAGCCTTTCATATTGCTGGGTGGGTGATGGGTTCTTTTCAACAGTTTAAACATCTCTGCAATTAACCTTTATTCTTTAGTGACAGAATTTTTTTAGTTGTTAAAGTAAAAAAGTATCTCAATGCTGCCACCAAGTGACCAAAATGACTAAACCACAAGTGACAAGACAAGGGCACTTCCTTATCTCCTTTTGTGAGCTTTGAAGGGAACTAAAGTTTGTTCAGTGTCCCAGCAGCTCACTAAATCATCACAACTTTCAAAGACAGAATATTTTTACTTTGAAGCCTACATTCCTCAAGGGTAAAGCACTTAGCAAGGTCACATAGTTCGTAAATACATGACAGGACAGGGATTCAAACCCATATTTTTTGGTCTCCAAGCCTTATAGCTGTCCCACTTCATCCTACCACCTGCTTTTCTGGTTCCTCTGTAGAAAACAAAACTCATAAGAGAAGCTTTTAAGCTAAAGTCACCTTCTGTTTCTTTGAGGGAGGTTCCTGACATCCCGTTTAGACTATTCTTCCTTCTTGGCTGTCTTACACAATTTGGAAGGTCACCAATTCTTTGGGGAGATTTTTTTTTTTCAGCTTTTATTATAAGATGACATAAAAAGTTTACTCAACAGAAGTAAT
>VBSM01000937.1:2589820-2610615 GCA_008086735.1 Cheirogaleus medius | reverse complement strand
AGTCAGCTTATCGGTATTGGATATTCTAATCATGAAATACATTACAAAGACATCTTGCATTAGGCATCACTCCTTGTATTATACAATTTGAAAACCATTAAGAGAAATAAGTAACACCAAAAATTATGGGTTAAGAATTTGAATGAATGAAACCAAAAACAAGAGAATACTGTAGGAGTTTGTGGCATGATCTAACAGCAAAGGAATCTTAAATTCTCTAGTGCAACAAGGGAGAGGTTGCAAAAAGTCTCTGGTACAGGAGAAATAATTTTAATTGGATGGTTTAGATTAGAGGCCATAAATTAAAATGCCTAGAGGGGCATGGCAGGTAATGTATATGAGGGAAATGGGCCTGGTAAGAAGTGGCTGCCCATTTCCACAAGCAGACATTCTCAAAGACCACCATTTTCCCACCACACCTGTGGAGATACACCATCAAGAGAGTTAAGAAAGGGGAATTCCTAGGTTATCTCAAATGTGACCCTAACATAATATTTGTTAAAACACTTATGAGTGGCAGGGACTGTGGCAAATTAGAAGCTCATGCCTATTCCAAAAAAGAGAAACCATTACTCAATTCCAACTGACTACTGCCATGTGGGCATGCTGGTACAATGTGGTCGAATTGTCTCATTTCCTGAAATCTATACTTTGATGCAAACTATTTGGAGTTTTTAAATGCTGGAATCAAATCCTTTTGTGCACAGTACAGGTCAAATAAAACTTATTTGTAGTCTGCATCTGGTCAACAGGCTGCTAGTTTGAGACCTCTGGTTTACAAGGGCATTTGGTAGAAAGATGGGGGCCTGTCTATGTGAATTTTAAGGTTTCATACAGCTTCAGGGTCCAATGATTCTAAGAACTCCAAGCCCTCTGACTCCTAAACAAGAAAGCTACATCCAATACCTATTTTTTCCATCCCTAGGTATCTGTCCCCTCATCCGTAAAATGAGAACGTCATTAGGTGATCTAAAAGGACTTCCAGCTTCAATTCAATGAATCTAAGAAAGTCCAACTCTTGAAAATAATGGAGAAAAAAAAAAAAGACAGCCACACATTGTGTATTTCCTCTTGGAAGGACACAGAACCATCTATTAAGTATGCTTTCCCTTCCCACTCAACATACACATACAAACACACACAACAAACCAAAAACACAAAACAAAAAAAGAATGGGAAGGAAACCAGAATAGAGAATATTTAATAATACTAAGTAGTTATTATTTTCTTATTAGATGTGATAATTTTATTACATTTATGCTTACAAAGAGTTCCCATCAAGATACAAACTGAAATATTTATGGATGAAATGATATGATGTCTTGGATCTGCTTCAAAATAATATGGCAAGAGGGGAGTAGGGATATAGATAAAACAAGATGAGCCATGTTTTGATAATAGTTGAAAGGAGGGGTGATGGACACACAAGAGTTGTTAACACTGTTTCCTCTATTTTGTTATATACTTAAAATCATGCATAATAAAAAATCCTCTAAAACAAAAAGATAATAATGGAGAGAAAGGTAAGTCAGTGTCACAAGTGAGTAGTCCTCCTTCCCGAGGATTGTGCCCTTTTTAAAGGGCACATAGTTTTGGCTTCCTGTGTCCACAGATGTTATATCATATATAATTTAAATACTTCAACAAAGTCCATGTAATGTCCTGAATTTCATCAGTGCCATCAACTGCAACCACAACATTACTTATGTACTACTAAGAAAGAAAAATAATCTCAATGTCAAATTATCATATAACATTTTTGAAGACATTTTAAATAGAAAATAAACTCAACAATGAATATAATTTAACTAAAGTGACTACGACATGAGCAGCTATTTCCAAGTTCATGCATGTGGAGGCTCTGTTAATTACATCAAAACTGCTGCCTGACAATAGTGATTTTAAGAAACTATTGATTCTAAGATATATCCAGAATTCAGAATACTGTATGAAAAAGAAAATGCTCCTTAAAACTGATGAAATTTGGCATATGCTTGTTAGTTTTCACGTATCCTCTAGGCAGGTTAGTTTTGATTCTAGTATTCCACTTGCAAATACATACTTACATACTCTAGGAGTGATTAATTAGTATTTGAAAGATCCATGTACAAGCCCAGAGGGTCTATTTTAAGCTTCAGCTAACTTTAATCTCCAATCAACACCAAAGGCTTTGTTAATTAGAATAATATATGATAAAAAATATAATTTCTCATTGCCTAGATGTGTTCAAGACATATGGATTGGTTGGAAATATTATTTAGACACTCCCAACCTTACATGCACAGGGTACCAGAATATGGCAGTGGTAAATCTTAACATCAGTAACATAAATCAGCCAATCTTATGCATCTTCACATGTGCTGCAGCATGAGGTTTACAACATCACCTACGATTTGCTCTAGCCAGAAAGTATTAACTTGAATCCATCTAGCTTTTAGATATAATTTTTATTTTATAAGAAAAACAGGGAATAGAAGAATAAGCTTAAAAAATTGCAACAATGAAGAAACCAGACAAAACTAATTAAGTAATTTCCTGCAGGACAACTTGCTCTTCTTGTTTTGTGAATAAGCCAGTATTATTAAAAAAAGGGGAGGATTGTGGTAGATTAAAGAGATGAAAAGGACAGAAGTAGAAGATATAATATGTGGCCCTATATTGACTACTACTTTTGACAAACACCTATAAAGGGCACTTTGGGGGTCAACTTAAAAATGTTAATATGGTCTGGTAATGTGGTAATTGTTAAACTGAAAAAAGAAAGTTGAAAAATATCATAATATCATTTTGGTTGAAAAATGCAAATGTGTGTGTGTGTATACAGAAACACACATACACAGAAAGAACTGGAAGAATAAATACAATATTAACAGTAGTGATTACTGAATGTTGGAATTAGAAAGTATTTAATTTTGGGTTTTGTTTTATTTTGCTTTTCAGTGTTTTCTAATTTCTACAATGCACAGTACTGCTTCTGAAATAACAATTATTACCAAAAAAAAAACAAAAAAGAATCCAGTAAGCCTAACAGTCCATAACCTTTACAATGGTAGCCTAGGCCTAAGATTGCATTTGGACACTAGATCACAGGATTTCATTGCCTGGCTCCAATCTTACTGGCTTTGAATGAACCTTTCATTCAAGATGCTGTCAGAGTATCAGAAAGGACAGAGATCTGGCACTTTGAGTGAGTTTATAGAACAGGTTGTATAACTCTTTTTGTGCCTGGTTGCTGATGAATACCTGTATGAATGGCAGAATTAGGCCTGAAGCTTGCTTCTATTGTAATATTCCACTGATAATAAGATTATCAGGGAGGTGACCTTTATGGTTCTACAATCTATGACTAATGAAAGCTACAGGTAATAACCCAAAAGAACTGGATAATTGGGAACTCTGAATTGGCCGAGGTAAGTTTGTATCTTCCTGTTATTAGCCTAGAAAACAGGCTGGCTGTGGGAACACATTACAAAAGCATAGATATAATCAAGATATAGATTATGAAATCAGAGGTTGGCAGGAAGGATAATTATGTATATTTTTAAAGCACATGAATATTCTCCTCTACAAATTTCTCAATTGGAACTAAGCTTATTTTTATTTAAATTTTCCCTACAACTCTTGATTATAAATATTTTCAAACATATAAAAAACTTGAGAGTGGTACTAAGAACACTCATACTATCTATATACATAGATTCAAAAATTAACATTTTGCCACATTCGCTTTCTGTTCTGTGTATTTTTTCTGAACCCTTTGAAAGTAAGTTGCTTCAACCTTAAATAATTCAGCATTCATCTCCAAAGAACAAGCAAATTTTCCTACAAAACCGCAATCATATTTTCAACCCAAGAAAATTAACAGTTCTATAACATTTAATATCTACTCCATATTCAAACTTTCCCAAATGTCACAGAAAAAAGTCTTTTATAGATGGGCTTTTCAAATATTGATTCAATCAAAGTTCACACACTGCAAACCTTTTCAAAAGTATTATAGAATATCAAATACTTGGTATTTTCTATACCTTTTATTTCTTATAAACTGGAAATGCTTAATTTAATTCAGGTTTGTACCATTATTACTGTTGCTAACTTTGGTCAATTATTTAAGGTGGGGTATTCCAGATAGCTTCATTGTAAATATACATTTTTCCATTTGAAATTAGTAAGTAAGCTATGGGTGATGCACTAAAATTATGTGAATATCCTGTTCCTCAATATTATTTACCCAAAGATTGTGATCCACATCTAAAACGGAGAACTGAGGATACAGACTAGTGCTTTTTCTAATTCTTTTATTCCTCCTATATTTATTAGCTGTCATTTTTTGAATTAAAGAGCTTTCATTCCTATATCTACCTCCATAAGTTTATGTTACTCAATATGTCCGAATCAAATCTATTACTCATTATTTTTGATATTCAGGTTGCCCCAAACGTCCTAAGTGCAGGTTGAAGTAGCGTCCTGTGTCCTTTGGACATGACCCTACTAGAATTTTGGCTATCCCTTGCTTTATGTGGTACAATTTATCCAAAGCTCACCTTGTATTTTCCTTACCCTAGACCTGGAATCAGCCATTTTTCTAAGCATCCCTGATTCCTTTGAAAAAGGTATGTTGTTTAGAAACAAAGAATTAGGTAACATTAATAGATGAATTCATTGCTATTTAGATCAAATGACCAACACTGGTTCAGTAAAGGTTTTTGTTGTTTTCTTTTGTTTTTAAATCATGAGTTCATATTGATATTCTCAATGTAACTTTAACATTACAGAATTTTTGTCCTTTATGTTTTCAGTTTTGTAGCTATATCTTTTTTTTCTACCATAAACCTTGGCTTATGATGACATTAATATATTTATTTTTTTGCTTTATCCTCGTGAGATGTGCTTGTCTCAAATTATATCACCACTACTAACAAACCTACTGGGTGATGCTTAAAACTTTGATCTTCCTGTTTTTAGAGTATTAACTCATTAAGGATGAGTCACAGGACTGTGCTAACAAGTTACTTTAAATAATGGCTTTCTCTGTGTGATTATATTATCAAGTTGATAAGCACTTTGATACATTAGATTCATTTGCTTTTTCTGGTGTTCAAGTATAGCCTTTATAATGCTTGATTTAACATTGTTTCTTGGATATGTGAAACATTAATATGGCTTTAAAGTCAAAACTAAAGAAGGAGGTGGACTTAGAGGAATCTAGTTCTTATCCACATCCCCTCCACCATATTCGTCACCTATTCCATGAAGTAATCATTTTCATTATTTTTATGATAAATTCATTCAAATATATTTTATATACCATAAAATTAACCCTTCAAAAGAGTACAATTCAAAGGTATTTAGTATATTCACAGACTTGTGCAACTGTCACCACTAATTCCCCCAAATTCCATCACTTCAAAAAGAAACCTCACGTACATTATCAGTTACTCCCTATTCCTTCTTACACCCCCACTTCCCATCCCTAGGCAAACACTAATCTATTTTCTGTGTCTATATTATCTATTCTGCATATGTCACATAAATAGAGCCATTTAATATTAATATGTGTACTTTTATGTCTGACTTCATTCACTTAGCATAACAGTTCATCCATGTTGTGGCATGTAGCAGTATTTCATTCCTTTTTATGGCTAAATAATATTCCAATATATGTGTATACCAAATTTTGTTTATTCACTAATGACTTAATGAACGTTTTCGTTGTTTCTACTTTTGAATAAGTATGAATAACACTGCTATGAACATTTGTGTGTAAGTTTTGTGCTGACAGTAAGTTCTCATTTATCTTGGGTATATACCTTGGAGTGCAATTTCTGGGTCTTGTGGTAATTTTACATTTAACTTTTGGGGTGAGTTTTTTTTTCTTTTATCTTAGTGTGTTTCATTTGACAAAAATAAGAAAATGTGTATATATTCTCATATATTTCTATTTCCCTCTTGTTTCATCCCCAAAAGAGGTAGCATATTATATATCCTTCAGTTTTATACCTTGGGTTTTACTGTTATTGTTCGGTTTGTTCTACATCCTGGAAATTTGTAATGCATCCTAGAAATCACCATAAACACAGAGTTTACAGAAATCTTCCTTATTCTTTTTTGAATGACTACATAATGCTACATTTTTAACATACCCTAATTTACTCAAGTCATCCCCTATTGTAAGATATTTGTGTTCTTTCCAATATTTTGCTGTTAAAAATGTCTATCTTTTCTTCAGAAGCTGCATTATCCTACACAGTAGCCACTAGCCACAGGTAGTTGCAAAGCCCTTGGAATGGGGCTAAGATAACTGAGGAACTGAATTTTAAATTTTAATTAATTTAAATTTAAGAATCAATAATAAAAATTTTTGGAAAACTTGTAAAAAAATTGTGCTGTAAGCACAAACTTAGTGCATATATCATTTTGTATTTGTGGAGGTATATCTTTAGAATAGATGCCTAGAAGTGGGATTGCTGGGTGAAATGATAACTGAATACACAGATTTGTTAGATAATGCCAAATCCCTTCTCGGGGACTATACTGCATTACCCATAGTCTCATCGACAAGCATTAGAATTCAACAATAAATGGCAGGTCAGTGTAGGTATAATTTGTGTGTTTCTTACTATGACAGAGCCTGAGCATTTTAAAGTATATTTTAGGGTATTTGTCTTTCTATTTCTCTATTTGTGTCCATGCCTTCTTTTGTTTTGAGGAATTTTGAGGACACAGATTCCTGAAGTAAGCCAGGCAGGCAGCCTTTGGGTGAATGGCAGGGACCCTGTCACTCACTAATGGTATCCTCAATTGTGTCCTTGGCTCCTGTCATGTATTAAGACTCTTAGAAAGTCAGAGCTAGAAGAGCCCTATGAGATTAGCTGTTCCAGTTCCCTCATGTTAGATGAACAAATTTGAGGTCCAGGGAGTAGGAGGGCCAGTCTTTAGGTCACACAGCAAATTCGTGACAGACCAAGACCTTGAATCCAAGCTCTCCATCCCACAGGGAAACTTCATATTAACATGCAAATCACTTCTTTGCTGATTTTGGTACTTTTACTAAGATTATCACAAATTACTTTTTGGAGAGAAAATGCCACTTAATGTTCTCTATTATCCTAAACTGCAAATACTGGCAATAAATATAAAAGCCATACTCTTTTTAATTCTGTTTATTATCTATATCAGTGTCTGCAATACTCATTTGCAACAGACATGTAAAAACATCTTAGAAAGTCAGCACTGAATCATATCTTGGTGATATCATAGGAAAACCAGAGGTCCAGATAGGCAAATCCCTCAGGATTTATCACAGGGGGAGGCCAAGAAAGCCATTGGCCTAGAGTGCCACCTTCACTAAGGGTCTCAATTTTAAGTGTTTGAGATCCTCTCCAAATGAGGTTAAAATGTATCATTACTACATTCTTTGAGTGAGTTAATGGTTTTATTTGCTAAATATATATACTTAAAATGTATTACAATTTATTTCTCTGAGCTATTTTCACATTTCTTTATAGTTTAATATACCAAGAGAAGCCTTGAGAATGACCTGCCCATGGTCCCCAAATAAGCTGGCAAGCAGAAATGAAACTAGAAACCAGGTTTGCTTACTCATGGGCAGAGTGCTTTCTGCCTTTTTGTTTAATTTGGGGTCTCGCAATGTTGCCCACACTGGTCTTCAACTCCTGGGCTGAAGCAATCCTCAGGCCTCAGGCTGCTGAGTAGCACTTTCTGCCTTATTTGAGCTAAGTATGTTCATCTTTATTCACAACATTAAATCCCCTGGCCAGTAAGCATCACTGTAGGGCGTGTGTACCTGTTTTAACCACCTATCTCAGTGCCTGCACCAGGCCTACTCTCTGAAATGCTGCTGGCTGTTACTGACTACCACATTGGTTGAAGAGGGTGACCAGAATCTTAATGACAACTTCCATTTCTTGAAAGCCTATTATGTGTCATGCACTTGACCTGTGTTCATTCTAATCCACACAACACTGCTACATTTTAGGCATGACTATTCTCACTACACAGATGAACAGAGACTCAGAGAGGTATGTCTAAGATGACATAGCTAAATAAATTGCAGAGCTAGGATTCAAAACTAGGTTTATCTGATAGCAAAGCCTATATTTGGACCAGTTTACTTTCATGTTATCCTTCAATAGAGACAACCCAGATACATGATGACTGAGAGGATATATATAAAGGTCAAAGCAAAATTGTCTTCCTAGCAGAGCACTCAGCCAGCCAAGGAAGTAGTTGAGTGCTCGGACTGAAAGAGGCAGTTAGAGGCAGTTTCACTATAGTCTTACCACAGGGGCCAGTCCTCTAATAGGAACTCTTTCTGAAAACCCAGCAGTTACTTACTTGACCAAGTGTCTTATCAGAATTTCCAGCATTTCTCGGTTCTTTTCTGGTAGTTTATATACCAGGGAGTGAATAGCTCCCAGCCGGTAATCCAGGTTGTCAGACTCTAAGAGAGAACAGTGAAAGAGACAGTTTGGCTTTCTGGGAAATTGTCGTGAGCAAATTCTTATACATACATACATACATACATAAACACACACACACACATATACGCACGCATGCACGCACACAGAGAATGACAACCAGAAACACAGAGAGAGTCAAAGAGATGAAAAGAAAGAAGTAAATAGGCACAAAGACACAATGACAAAGAGAGACCTAGAAAAAAAGACAAAGAGAGAGAAAAAGAAAAAAGGAAAAGACAGAGATAAATATGAACAAAGAAATAGGCCTAGAAGGAGGAAGAAAATAGACAATAGAGAAGAAGAGAAAGATAAGAAGAGAGACTGTCTCAGAGGAAAAAAGAATTCTGGGCACAGCCAGTTATTCCTAAAGTCTCATGCATAAACTTCCAGCTAGAAACCTATTTCACCCACCGTACTCATCCTACTAAGAGGTGCACTGCTGCTTCTGGTTTCCTGTGAAAATCACTGAGAAAGCCCAGAAGTAAAGATTGAAGCTCCCTTACCTGAACAAAGACCCAGTAAGAGGCAAAGTCCCCTGAATCTCTTTCCTGCACACCACAAAAGGCATGATGCAGGAAAAGGGCCCCGTAGACATGGAGAAGGACATTCATATAGTGGCCTTAGCCAAAAGTTTTAATGCTTCTTTTGCTGCCAACTTTTAGAGTGATTCTATATACCTTATTTCCCACGTACCCCTCCATCACAACCCTCAGTTTTCTCATCTAGAAAATGTGATGCTAATGTTAACAGATAGGAGTAACGATTCACAACACACTTCAAAAGACAAAGCACTAAAGAAAGCTGAAACAGCAACTGTAATGCAAACATTTTGCTGTACCCTGGTAATGTGGGCCAACACTCTTGTTCTGATGAAAGAGGCAATAAAATCAATAAATTTATGAAGTCTTTATGTTGTCACTTCCCTCAAGTTAGCCATTTTCTCCAACCCACTCACCTAATATTGATTTATAACAAGCAATACAACTCTTGAGTAAGGCAGCAAGATTACTATCATTTGGCAGTAGGCAAAATCTGTGTATGCGTCTCTGAATTTTTGCTGCAATCCCTTCCCTCCAAACAGTTTCCTAGGCTTATTGGTTTAAAACTTATGAAGTAACCAGGACAACACAATTAAGGAGTAACATAAATACTTACTGGCAGCAGAGACCAGCTCTTTGTGCAGCCTATAGGTCATGACAGGTTCAGAAAGATTCCTGAAATGAATGAAAATTGTAAGTTCCTATAGGGAGGGAATAGCCAGGCCTTGGATTCTCAGTTCCATGGGCAGCAAGGATGAAGTTTCTGAGCTCCACAGCTCAGAAATGAGATTATATACATTTTCTACTCACATGAGGCTTTCTCAGGAGAAGACAAGTTGGTAGTAATTCAAGAAAAGACTTCCAAAAGTATGGACTGATGCCTCTAGCAAGGTCTCCAATTATCTCTCAAAACTATAAAAAGAGGCAGAAACCAGTTCTGCACTATTCCAAAGTGGACTCATTCTGAATCAGTTACAACTTGATAAAGCTGTAGAATTTCCATAGTACTTTTGAAACTGTCCTCCCAGTTGACCCTTCCAATGATTCCATGAGGTGAAGCACTTACTCAAATCCCTATTCACTAGAAGAGGAAACTGAGACTCAAACAAGTTTCTTCATTTACTAAAAAATCATTGTCTGAGCACCTACATGTGCCTGGCATTGTGCCGGGTATTGGGGATCGAGAGATGAGTAACACATATTGTAAACCTCCAAGGAGCTGATTGTCTACTACTTCAGAGTGCCATATACAAAATTTGCAATACAGTGGGACAAGTGTGATGATAAAATAAAGGTACATGGTAGGTGACTCAGAGAAAAGAAGTAACCAACCAATAATAATGAGGATGATGATAGCAAACTCTGTACTGTACTAAGTGATTTACTTGTATTAACTCATTTAAACTGCATGACAACCCTGTGAGGTAGGCACTGAAATTATCTCCATTTTACAAGTGAGGAAACTGAGGCACAGAAAAGTTAAAGAACTCATCCAAGATTACATAGCTAATAAGTAGCAAAACAAGGAAGTTTGTCTCCTGTGCCCATGCTCTCAATTACTACACTATACTGCCTGCCACTGTTGTTGTAGTAATCCAGGTAAAAGACAATAAAGACTTGAATAGAAATAGTGGCAACAGGGATAGAAACGGTGAAGAGAGTGTTTTGAAAGATGTTCAAGTAAGAATTCCTTCATTGACTGGGTATGATGGTGAGGGAAAGGGTAATCTGGTGTGGGTGACTGGATACGATAGGAATTGATTAAGAGCAAAGTAGAGATGCTAAGTGAGAAGGGCCTCTGTGTTAGCAAGAGGGAGATGTCTATTAAGAAGCTGGATGCAAGGCCTTCTAGGTCTGAGCAGCAGATGGGAAAAAGATAAACCTAGAAACATGCTTAAAAACAGAATAGTTGCCACTACACCAGGTGAAATGGCAAATTGACAGCCAAACCACCATATGAGTACTTCTCACATTTCTTACTTGTCTAGCACAGCATATAAAAAAGAAATGAAATCGAATCAATGATGAAAATATAAAAAATTATGTTCTTTAATATAAAAATCCATATTGCCTACCTCTTTTGAAAAGTTGAAAGATCTGTGTCCACTGGGCTCACATAGTTATTTGTAGAAGTATTTAATACTGCAGTTTGTATATAAACACATGGATTTACATGTGCAAATAAAGGTTCACTGTGCTAAGTGTTTAATATGAAAATACTCTCTATCGCACTCATTTTAATTCCTGGCCACTGCAGATATTTGAGTTTTTCATCACTCTAGTGTAATAAAAAAGAGAGCCCTGGGAAATAGCAAGTAGAAAGACCATAAAGGGGACTGCCAAAAATGACCAAAGAATAGGAGAAAAAACAAAAGCAAGTGACACAGCAGAATCTGAAACAAGAGAAAGGGATTGTTACAAAGAGGTCCAAATAAGGTAAGGACTGGCAATTGTTCTTTCTGTGCAGCACTGAGGGAGTCACCTGGCAAGGTAACCTTCATTGGAGCATAGGAGGTGACAGTCCAATCATAATGGGTTAAAGAGTAACCTGAGGAGTTAAAAAGAAGTAGAAACACAGAGTGTATATTACCTGATACAAAAGCTTGGCTGGGAAGGGATGAAGTATCTCATTAGGTGATCTTTTCTAAGTACCTGGCTCTAATTATCATCTGTATGGTCAATGCTCCCAATTTTTCAGCTCAAGCCCAGACTCATCACTGAGTTTCAGACCTATATATCCAAATAGCTGCTTAATATCATGCTCTGATTTCTTTGAAGGCTCCCAAATTTGAGATATCCACAACCTACCTTAATTGTCTTCCTCAATTCTGGTCTTCTTGTATTTCCCAAATTAGTAAACATGTGACCATTATTTGGTTGCATGGGGCAGAAATGTGGAAGTCATATTTTTATTTCCCTCTCCCCAATTCTCATATCCAATTTATCAATTTTACCTCCTAAATCTCTTGAATATGCTTACTTCTACCAATATCCACTGCTACTATTCCCTAGTCCAAGAACGAGCATAATCTCTTACCTGGACCACAGCAAAGACATGCTAATTGATTTATACTTCCACCCAGTTTGTCTCCCTCTACTTATCCATGCTATTTTTTTTTTTTGAAAATCAAAATCACATCATGTAACCCTCTGATTCAAATCTTTCACTATATTCCCATTACTTTAGAAAATAAATCCAGATCCTAATATTTAAAATGTCCCATAAGGCCCTGTATGATCTAACCCCTGCATATGTCCCCCTCCTTCTCTACACTCGAGTATTGGTTCATGTGGTTTCTGGAAGGAGCATTCTTGCCTCTTGCCTCAAAGCCTTTGCTTGTGCAATTCTCTCTGTCTGGAACCCCATTCCCAGTAGATTCCACCTTATGTTTCAATCCTCAGTTTAAACAACCAGAATAGGTCAGGTCTTCCTATTAAATGCAATCATAAAATTAATACACACATTACCGCTTGTCATATTAGTATGATTATCTGTCTTCTGACTTTTCCTATAGGTAGACTATAAACTCTTTAAGATCAGAGACCATATCCATATACATATGGATATCTATGCTTGGCATAGAATAAACAATCAAGAAATTTTTACTGAATAATTTAGTGATTCAAAGATGTACATTGCTATAGCAATATTTATATGCTGAGAGGAAAGAGCCAGTTGAATGAGGTTAAAAATACAGGAGAGAGAAAAGACATGATTTTTAGATGGCTTTTTTGGAAATGTTGGAGATAGGGTCTGATTTAGATACCTACAACACAGAAGGACACCCAATCTAACAACACTGTTATCTTTGAGAAATGTAAAGAGTGTCAGTGTCTGTAGTCCCATCTATTCAGGAGGCTGAGATGGTAGGATCATTTCGGCCCAGAGTTCCAGACCAGCCTGGGTAATAGACCTAGACCCCATTTCTAAAAAATAAAAATAAAACTAATTTAAAAAAAAAGCAGTTATTCACTGGCTGGTATACATTAAAGGCCCATGGATGAGAGTCTCAAGGACATACATCTCTTATCGGGGTTGCTACACATTTACACTTTCAGGCTCAATCTTCTCATCTTACAAAAGGGCCACACGGCTTATTATGGGATGAGTTGGGAGTGATGTAATATGGGGAAGGGCTTAACCTATATAAATCTTAAAATTTTTGACTCTTTTGAAGGAGGTAGAGACACAGAATCACTTACTCCCACTATTCTCATCATCACAAGTGTTCTGAAAGTATACATGACAAATTGTTCTCTATCTTTACAAAGTTATCCAAGCAACCCCAAAAAGACCATGCCCAGTGGAAATAGGAAGTACGGAAAGAAGATGCCCTGGCCTTAAAAGTGTCCTTAAGAGTCAAAGACACTGAGGTTGAAATAATACTAGCTGTGACCATAGGGATAACTTAACGGGAAAAGGGGTATACCTCAGTTTTCTCATCTGTAAAATGAGTATAGTACTAAGTACCATACTTGGTTACTGAGAGAAAAAAACAATGACACTGTCAGTGTTAGCACTAGCACACTGACTAGCACAGAATAAACCCTGTAATAAAAGTTCTTTTCCACTTTGGCAAATTAGGAGAAATACTTCTGCAGAGCATTCATGGTTACATAAACTTCCAAGATGATGCTAAAGCAGAAGATCATTTAATAGTGATATCTGGAACCAAATCTATTTTGGATTAATTATATTTTTTCAGAGTTTAAGTATCTATCTTAATGCCTTAAAGACTTCAATAGTTGAAAAGAAGAGATTTGGGCACATAAAGTGCATATGATCAGACATAAAGAATGGTAAGAAATGGATGGGTTTTAAAAATATACATCTCAAATTCCTTTTGCATAATACAAATTGATGGCATAAAACTAAACAATATATTCTTCATCATTGTGCATCCACGAATGTTGCTGGTAAGGTAACATTTTTACTCATACTGCTGCTGCTTCATTTACTCCAATATTTTTATAGTTGAATTTTTTTGGATTTTTTCTATCATATGGATTAAGCATGGTATAGAACACATCTCTCTCTTTCTTTCTATCTCTCTCTCTCTCTCTCTCTCTCTCTCACACACACACACACACACACACAATTTTGGACCAAATGCAATTTGATGTTTCAAAATGGTTGTTATTCACTAAAACATGTTAACAATCAGGAACTATTACAATTCATGATTTTTTTACTAGTAAAACGATCAGGACATCACTCTATGAACAATGCCAAAGCTTGTTCAATTATGTCAAGGGCATCATTATAAAATAATCTTTTTGGCCTTTAATACAATGACAATTTTATTATTTTTATGCTTTCCAAGCCTAAATACTCAGATGAAAAATGTCTTCTAATGTACATTCTTTGACAGAAATCCTCTTTAGTCTTTTCTTCTTTAGTAATTCTATGCAACCTTCTGAAATTAGGACCGCATTAACTCTAATCTCCATCTAGAAAAATATGAAAAGCAAAGTTCCCATTCAAATCAGGCATACCTGAGGTAGAATTTCAAGGAGCTGGTGATTGTCTTAATGTCCCAGTCACTATTATGAAAGTCAACATCTCCTGGGCATTTAGGATCTATATAAGAAAAGATAAAAAAAAAAGTGAATCATCCAAAAGAACTTACTTTTTAATCCTTTTAAAAGAAAAAAGAATTGTTGTTCATTGTAGGGATTCAATTAATAGTGTATAAATAAATAGCAGCTTACAGCTGTAAAAGTAACTACCTAAAATGAATATATAAAACTTTCCATAATCAAATGCATACATACACACACGCATACACACACACACACACAGAATTATACAATAAAGGACTGAGGTGGAAAAAGGTATATTAATTAAAAGCAAGTTATTCTTTGATGGTTACCAGAGGCAGAAGAATACTGTGCAGAGAGGGAGAAAGTGGGAATCGCTAATAGGTACAAAAACAGGATGAACAATATTTGATAGCACAATAAAGTGACTATAATCATCAATGAGTTGGGGTATACTTTAAAATAACTAAAGGAGTGGAATTGGAATGTTCGTAACACGAAATGATAAATGCCTGAGGTCATGGACACCCCGATTATCCTGATTTGATTAATTAATGTTGTATGCTATATCAAAACATCACATATACCCTATATACAACTATTATATACCCAGAATAATTACAATTTTTTAAAAAATTGTTTTAAAATAAAATCAAAAGTGAAAAAAAGTATATCATTCAAACAGTTTACAAAAGATCAAACCATTATAAAAGGCAAGTCTCTGAAGTTTCAAAAATTCTCTTGAATTCTAGTCTAGCATATAAGGAGCTAGGAAGTCATCTTTAACATGCATGCAACAACAACAACAAAAAGAAAGCTGTACAAACTGTTCTTAGACCAATCAGAGAACAGAGGTCCTAAAGCAAACTACTGTCCCCAAAACTGAAATGACAGACAGGCAGATGAAAAAAACCCAAAACTTATTTGAACAGAATCCCAGGAGTAGAAAACTTCTTGGGAAACAGTATTGGGATAAGAAAACCTAAACTGTAATTAATGAATTGCTAGAGGCTTGATATGTACATATCTGAGAGGTAAAAACCCCAAGGGAACCAAGTCCTAAGGAGACCCTCATACTTCTGTGAGTTTTATCTTCAGGAGTTCTGTCAGATTTCTGACAACGAAAATCTGGGAAAAATATAGTATAGCCGAAGATCTGGGAAAAATCATCTCATGCTTCCAGCAGAGGGAGAAGAAAAGTAGCCAGTTAAAAAAATTCCCAGAGTTTTTGTTCTTTTTTAAAAGCATATTATATTTGTACATATTTATGCGATACATGGGAAATTTTGTTACATGCATAGAATGTGTAATTATCAAATCAGGGTATTTGGGGTATCCATTATCCAAGTATTTATCATTTCTTCAAAGCAAAAGAAACAATCAATAGAATGAAAAGACAACCCACAGATTGAGAAAAAATATTTGCAAACCATAAATCTGCCAAGAAGCTGCTATCCAAAATATAGAAGGAACTCAAACAACTCAATAGCAAGAAAACAAATAACCCAATTTAAAAATGCCAAAAAGATCTGAATAAACATTTCTGAAAAGACATATAAATGGCAAACAGATATATTAAAAATAAGTTCAATACCTCTAATTATCAGAAAATGCAAATTAAAATGAGATATTATCTGTCAGAATGACTATTATAAAAAAGACGAATGACAATAAGAGTTGACAACAATGAAAAAAACAAATGCCTTCTACACTGTTGGTGGGAATGTAAATTAGTATAGCCGTTTTGGAAAATAGTATAGAGGTTCCTCAAAAAACTAAAAATGGAACTACCATTCTATCCAACAATCTCACTTATACGTATATATAGCCAAAGGAATTAAAATTGGCATTCAAAGAGATACCTGCATTTCCATGTTCATTTCAACATTATTCACAAAGCCAAGATATAGGAGCAACCTAAGTGTCCATTAATGGATGAACAGACAAAGAAAATGTGGTACACATATACAATGGAATACTTTAAAGCTTTTAAATGAAGGAAATTTTGTCATTCATGAGAACATGGATAAGTCTGGAAGATAAAATGCTAGGTGAAATAAACCCAGCACAGAATGACAAATACTGTGTAATCTGACTTAAATGTGGAATCCAAAAAAGTTGATCTCCTAGAATCAGAGAGTTAAAAGGTGGTTACCAGAAGCTAGGGTTTATCGGGTAGGAATGGGGAAAGAGAAGATGTTTGATCAAGGGGTATTTCAGTTCAGTTAGATTGGAGGAATAAGTTTTAGTGATCTATTGCCATGCACAGTGAGCACAGTTAATAGTAATGTATTCTGTATTTCAAAATTGCTAAAAGAATAAACTTCTAATGTTGTCAAAACTAAAAAAACAAAATAAAACCAAGACGGTGAGGTGGTGATGCATGCTAATTAGCTTGACTAAATCTTTATATAATGTACATGTATAAAAACATCAAATTGAAGCCCATAAATATACACAATTATTATTTGTCAAAAATAAAGAAAGAAATGAATAAGGAAATGGGAAAATAAAGAGAAGACCAGTGTAGAATCCTTCAAATGTGAAGGAGAAATAAATACTTTCAGAAGTAAATAAAAATTGAAGAAATTTGTCAACAGAAGACCTGCCTTGCAAGAAATGTTAAATGAAGGTCTTCAGAGAAAACGAAAATGATATAGACTAATAACTTAGATCTATATAAAGAAAGGAGGAACATTAGAGAAGGAATAAATGATAAAATAAAACCTTTTATTTCTCTTATTCTTAATTGATGTAACAGGTAAAAGTTCAAAATAATAATATCAACAATATATCCAGAAATTATAGCTTAAGGATAAATGAAATGAATGGCAGCAATATTATAAGGCATTGTGGGGAGGATTGAGGGGCAAATAGCAAGGGGTCTTACATACAAGTGTTTCCCAAAGTATAGCACATGAATGAAAATTATTTTTAATTTTAATAATTATGCATTTGTTTTTAAATGCATTCAAAAGTATAATAAGCTTTTGAGATAGTTTCAAAAGCATAATTGCTTTGGTAAGGTAAAGAAAAATAGCCAATTTATTTAACAAAACACACTCAATATATTATAGTACAGGTGGTATAACAGACAGAAATTTGTTATAATGGTTCTAGAATGACTGACATTTGGGAAAATTTAATTTAAATCCACAGAGAACAGTAAGAACATCATGGCAATAGTCAGAATGAAAGATAATAAAAGCCTGAACTAAGGGAGAAGTGAGAATGAAGAAGGGACTTGATTTTTTAAATATTTAGGAGATAAAATTGATCAAACTTGGTGTCTGATTAAATGTGAGGGCTATGGGTCAGAACTGACAAGGTAGCTCCCATATTTCTACAGAAACGTCTAGATTGACTGTGGTATTACCAAACAAGATAGGGAATACAGGAAAAGGAGGATCTCTATTTTTGAAAGTTGTTTCGCTTTGTTTTGGTGTTATGCACTGGGCCCAGAGAGGACTAGACTTATGAGATTTGAGGGGTCTATAAAGTTTCTAAGTAGAGATAATAAGCCTAGACATAAGTCAAGAGGGTTGGGCTAGAGATTGAAATTTGGGAACAATCAGCATAGTTAATGAGTATGAAGATAATTGTTTCATGGGCCAGTTCAGTCTCAAATATAGCAGAGTTTAAGGAAAGACTGAGAAATGCTTACTGAATGAAAATAAATATCATTCCCAATTAATACTGGGTGCAGTCTTAGGAAAAAAGTAAGACTGAAGTGGACTGAAGATTGAAGATAGGGAAAGGAGTCAGTACTCTCAATCAGCTCTCCTCACACACCAATGTACATGTGAGTCATCAGGGGATCTTGTTAAAATGCAGATATGGTTCCACAGGTCAAGGATGGGGCTAGAGATTCCACATTTGTACCAAGCACATTGGTGATGCTGATGCAGCTGGTTCTCAAGTCACCCTTTGGATAGCTACGGGTGAAGTCTATATATATATTTGAGAGGCTTGGATGGAATGGTAGGACAACAGACAGAGCAGAATAGGTAAACTGGCATGTAAGGCCAAAGGTGGACTTTTTTTACACTCAGACTTGAGCACTCTCAAAGGCTGTGGAGAAAGTCACTAGAGAGGAGACAGTTAAAATTCAGGTAAGTAAGAGGATAATTGACAGCACAAGATCCCTGAGGAACACAAAAAGTATGGCATCAACATCATGGATAGAAGAATTAGCCCAGAGCAAGAGGGATGTTTCTCACTCTGAGGCTAAGGGAAGGAAGAAAAGATAACTGTGGATGCAGGTAAGGGTTGTTACATCTGATGGCCTATATTAATAGGTCTGAAGTTGAAAGAGCATTGGTTATAATCAATACTTCTAAAGAATATACTTACTAAATGGGTGTGGTAAGCCCCGCTCAAAAAAAGAAACAATAAAACTGACATCAGAGATAGCATATTTGTTAGTGTGCATTCATTACTACACAAAGAGGCCAACAGACATTGGATCTAAAGAATAACAACAAATTGATGGCTAAAAATGCATTCTACTGCATGGTGAGAATTTCATGAGGCACTCCTCTTCTACTACCCTTGATCCCAACCTGTATTTCCCAGTAGCTCTAGATTACCAGGCATCCTGCTTTGTACCACTGTTGTGCAAATATGCTTGTCCCCACTATACTAAATATCTTCCAGCTTCTCTAGTACACCTGATATAACCCTTTTCTCCCAGCAGACTGTCTGACACATAGTAGGTGGGTTGCATCCTTTTGGAATGAGCAAAGGTAAAGAAATTCTGGCTGCACAACTCAACATTTCAATTACTGGAATGATGGCCGGGCGTGGTGGCTCACACCTGTAATCCTAGCACTCTGGGAGGCTGAGGCAGGAGGATCGCTCAAGGTCAGGAGTTCAAAACCAGCCTGAGCAAGAGCGAGACTCTGTCTCTACTAAAAATAGAAATAAATTAATTGGCCAACTAAAAATATATAGAAAAATTTAGCCGAGCATGGTGGCACATGCCTGTAGTCCCAGCTACTCGGGAGGCTGAGGCAGGAGGATCCCTTGAGCTCAGGAGTTTGAGGTTGCTGTGAGCGAGGCTGATGCCATGGCACTCTAGCCCGGGCAAAGAGTGAGACTCTGTCTCAAAAATAAATAAATAAATTACTGGAATGAGAAAGATACCCACCTATATAAATTGGTAATTGATATATTCTGAAGCATACTGCAGCCCTATCTAGGTAAAATCTTTGCCCTGCCCACGGCCTGTTCCATTCTCAGTGAGAATAGAGTGAACCATAAATTTGGCCATGTGTCCTATTTGGGATCTTTAATTTCATAAGAGGCTATCAACTACAATATCAGCCCAGTTGATTGTAAAGCATTTATAAGAAAATGGCAATTCCACTTTTAAATTGCCTAATTCTTATATGCAACTTCATGATAAGATACTATTCATAGAGGATTGCTTGATGAACATGAAGTCAATCTATTCCTCTAGTTTGGTGATGGTGAACCACTCTTTTCCATGAAACACATCGCCTTGTGAATCTGTGGTTCACCACGGCAGTGATTACTGGACTAATTTTTACATTTTTTTACTCATTTGGACCTGAATGTTTTGAACAAAAACTCACACTGATATCTTACTAACTCAAATTTGACTACTCCTTGTCTATAATCCAATAGAGAGAACAAATGAAAAAGTTATTAGGTCTAGAGAAAGTCAATGTACTTCTATAGAGGGAAAACACCCTAAAGAATCAAAATACAAGAATCACACTGAAAAAAACATTTACTGTGAGAAATACAAAGTTTTAGAACTTTGCTGATGTAAATTGTCAATGTAATTAAAAGTATAAATAGTAATGGTGGATGAAAATTACCCTTAGGAATAGAAAACTACTTCCTTAATGTAATAAAGATCTACAGTGATGCACTGATAAATGATTAATGACCAGGTCAGCAGGTAGAGGTGGGGACCCTTGATTTGTAGCATTTGTCAATTTCAATGGTGTGAACACTCCCACCATGGACTATTTCAAGCTATCAACATGATGTCAATGAATGGGAAATTGGGAAAAGATGTGCACAATCAATCAGGTCTTCTGAGCTAGAGTGAGCTGACTCCAACACAACTCTGATTCGGTCTTCAATAATCACCTGATATCACAATCAATGGTGAAACTCAAGAAGCTTACAATCAGATAAAGATGCACAAGAGGGGCGGAGCAAGATGGCGGACGAGAAACACCGCCAGTTAGAGCGTCTC